>CP135567.1:7035676-7155159 GCA_032401905.1 Swietenia macrophylla | reverse complement strand
ATAATATAAATTAATATAATATTATTTTATTACATAAATAATATAAATATAATAAAATCATTTCAACAAAAAAACTCTCGAAATTAAACTTTTTAACAAGGAAACGTTAATCAATGGTAAGAAGAGAAATTCAACTCGGAATGAGTGGTGGGGTGTATTTATTATTATTAGTATTATTATTGTTATTATTATTCCTTTGACTATTAGTTTCGTGTCGTGTAGAAGAAAGTCATGGGCCTTCTTTTTCAAAGCCCAATGTGGAAGCTTCGTTGATGCGTTGTAGTGGGAACAATTGAAGTGGGTAAACTTCGCTGTAAGTGCTTTCCAGTTATTTCTGCAGCCGATCTTAAGCTTGCCAGTCTGTCAAATTAGCTGGAAAATTTGAGATTAAAACTATTACTTCCACGATAAAGTCTAGAGAACTGCTGCGGCTCCAATGAGAAAGGTCACAAATAATGGCTTACTTCAGGGTGGGTCTGTTTGTCCTTTTGCTCAATGCCCTTGACCTGTTAGCCTATGGAAATCCCATAGTTGGATTACAATTTAGTAAATAAGCCATTTACACAGGAAGAAGTGCAATGTGTATCTGTTAAGGAAAAAGAAAAGAATATTTCTGATGAATACTTCTATTCAAAGTGCTTCTTCTCCTTAGTCTGTTTCAGTTTATATTCTGTAACTTGATCAGAAGTCAAAGCTATGTCACGCTGTATTTTTATCCTTTATACAATTCTTGAAATACACGGAGGAACAAATAATTTACAATCCAATTAACCCGAGCAAAAGAGGAAAAGAAAACCGAAATGGAAATGAAATAACCACACAGCTTCTCAAACTAATGTTTTGTCCATGGATTTAGTTTCCATTTTGAAGTGATAAATGCATGATGCAGGATTTTGTATTTGTTCATCTTGTGAAGGCTCCATTACTCTCCAGTAGTCGCCATTTCTTCTTTTCTCGTTTTCACGGACCAACTTCTCTTCTTCTCTCTTTCTTTCACTTGCACCATTTCCATCAGAGTTTGAAATGGAGACTCTTCTCCAATTTAACCAGATTCTCAGCATGAAATAAAGCATGATCAGGCATATTACTGCTGAAGTAAAGACAATTGCCACAGTAATACTCACAACCTCAGGATTGGATAACTTTTCTCCTTTCTGACCCGATGATTCAGAGCACGATAGTAGTGGTGGGCCGCAAAGCTTGGCATTGCCCAAGAAAGAGCTCAGTGGGAATCCTGAAAAGGTTGGAGGAAGTTGGCCTTGGAGACGATTATTTGACAGGTTCAACACGTGTAGGCTGGTTAATTTTCCTAGTGAAGGAGGCACTTCTCCTTGAAGTTGATTGAAAGAGAGGTTCAATCTCTCTAACTTCAAGAGATTTCCAAGAGAGGATGGAATCTCACCAGAGAAAAGATTTTTACTTAAATCCAAGGTCACTTGTAGTTCTGTCAGCCTTCCTAGCTCAGATGGTATTGAACCTGTTAAGCGGTTCTCTGAGAGCCTCAG
This sequence comes from Swietenia macrophylla, assembly GCA_032401905.1. Taxonomy (NCBI): domain Eukaryota; kingdom Viridiplantae; phylum Streptophyta; class Magnoliopsida; order Sapindales; family Meliaceae; genus Swietenia; species Swietenia macrophylla. The sequence goes on along the minus strand of CP135567.1, from coordinate 7,153,654 downwards.
CTCAAAGAGTTTCTTCAACTGCTGGATTGTTGAAGGAATGTTGCCTGAAAGGTTATTTCTTTGCAAATTAAGGACATTGAGAGAAGTAAGATTACCAATCGCTGGCGGTATTTCGCCAGCGAGATTATTGCCAAGGAGTGAAAGCTTCAGCAATCCCGAACAGTTTCCAATCTCAGCTGGGATTGTTCCATGGAAATTATTGGAGGAGAGGTCAAGCTCCCCAATTTCCTGTAAGCTTCCTAGCCAATGAGGCATTGTACCAGTAAGTTGATTGTTGCTAAGTAGGAGGTGTCCAAGTTTTTTACATTTTGAGAGCTGAGGGTCTATTTCGCCTGTGAAATTGTTGAAGGATAAATCAAGGAAGTTGAGCTCCGTAAGTTGGCCAAATTCAGAAGGTACGTTACCCGTGAGACGATTGTGTGCAAGGCGGAGACGGCTTAGGTTTCTTGACATGGGTAGTTCAGAAGGAATGGGTCCTGAGAAACTGTTGTTTGTTAAGTCCAACGCAGTCAAAGAATTTGAACCAGTGAGAGGAAAGATCGAACCACTAAATCTGTTGTGAGAAAAATTTATGATTTTGAGGTTTTTTAGCAGGAAGAGAGATGGGGGAAGAGGACCTTCAAAGGAATTGTTGTAAAGAGTAGCGAGATAGAGTTCTGAAAGAAATCTGAATGTGGGTGGCAATGATCCCGAGAGTTTGTTATCAGCCAAGGCCAATTGCTGTAGCCTTTTGCAGTAGCCCAAGCTTGCCGGAATAGGACCTGATAAATCATTCTGCCTCAGTTGAAGAACAACAAGATTTACAAGTTTCCCAATAGTCTCAGGAATGGACCCTGAAAAATGGTTGCCAAAGAAGTCCATTTCAGTTAAGCTCGAGCAGTTTGTTATTTCTCTTGGTATACTTCCTGACATTTGGTTATCATAGAGGTAGATGCTGCTCAGTCTCTGTAACTTGCCAAATTCCACCGGAATCCTACCCGTGAACATGTTGTCAAAAAGATAAAGATTTTCCAAGTTACTCATGTTTCCAATTTCAGGAGGTAAACTTCCTGTAAAGCTGTTATTATTAAGTACAAGGTCTGTAAGGTTCTCCAGCTTGTCCAGGCTGCGCGGTAGCTCTCCTGTAAAGCTATTATCAGATAAGTCTAATTGTTGGAGTGACGAGCAGCGCAGTAGCTCCATAGGGAATTCACCAGAAAGATTATTTCGAGCGAGAAGGAGTTGTTGTAAACTTGAATTGTTGAGGCAGAAGTTGTTGGGAATGGTACTTGACAAAGCATTATCAGACAGAACCAAAGCTTCAAGATTCTTTAGTTGCGTATTTAGAAGACTTATGCTCCCCGAGAGATTGTTTTTTGACAAGTCAAGTGTCTCAAGCTGAAGCAACAGGTTAAGCTCCGTCGGAATTTCACCATTGAATCGATTCCCCAGAAGATTCAGGTACCTCAAATTGAAGAGATGACTTAACTTGATAGGAATTAATCCTGAAAGGCTGTTGTTGGCCAAGTTAAGAATTTGTAGCGATTTAAGCAAACCTATTGAAGAAGGGATATTCCCTTCGAGGTTGTTGTTTGCTGCTGCAAAATTTTGAAGCTCTTCACAGCCATGAATCGCTTCTGGAATGAGGCCACTAAGCATATTCATCTGCAAGTCAAGAGAACTTAGATGCTTCAACTTTCCAACCTCTGCGGGAATGCTTCCATTTAATTGGCAGTGAGCAAGACCTAATACTCTCAACTCGGTCAAGTTACCGATTTCCGTTGGTATTTTACCCAATAACATGTTATCTCCTATTCTAAGGACTTGCAACTTATTCAAATCACCCATTTCTGGAGGAATCTTACCAGATAGAGAGTTTGAATAAAGAAGCAGTATCCTTAGATTTTGGAGCCGTCCAAGCTCAGAAGGAATCGAGCCAGTGAGGGAATTTAAGGATAAATCTAATGTTTCAAGTGAAATGAGGTGCAAGAACTCAGGCGAAATGGAACCTGATAGTCCTGAGCCTGTTAAGTTCAAGCCCACAACATGTTTCCGATCATCTGAACAAGTTATTCCATGCCAGCTGCATATATGAGCTCTTGCAGTCCAGTTGTCGAGAACTCCTGAAGGATCAACGAACTCTTGTTTGATTCTCAGAAGCCAGAAGGAATCTGTCGAGTTATCTCCAGCAGCAACAGCAAGAGTAGCAACAAGTGTCACAATAGAAAGGATGAAATGGGACATTTTATTGCAAACCATTTCGAAAGGCATAGCCAGGATAAATTTCCAAACCAACGTATCGGATTCCCGATTCAAAATGATTCAGTATCATTTACTGGAAAGATGTTTGATCCCGTGTTGAATGAAAAGGAAAGAACAAGCACGAGAAGAATAAGTTCATGAAGCTAACAACAACCAGCAAAGGAAAGGTTAACAAGAAAATGGAGTAGGAGTTAAAGGAGGTAATTTGAATGAGAGAATCGCACAGGCTTAAACTGCTATTGAAATGATGATAAAAGCTTGGATTTTAAATAGTAAGGCTGCCAAATGATGGTGAATGGGAAGTTCATAAAATAATGATGCATGCACAGTGAGTAAGATTTAACCACAAAAATTATCAATATCATGAGATGGCAGTCTTTTATTTTACCAAGTATTACTTCTTTTCCGAAGGCACTTATGGAATATTGAAGCATGTTTTTGATATCCTGTGGGGTGGATGAATTGTCTGGAGATAAGAAAGAGTGATGGGAATTGTTGAAAAGAGCAGAAAGTCCAGGGAGCAGACCCACTTGGAAAATGGACCAAACTAGCCTTTTACTTGGTGTCAAGTTTAGATTGGATGTATTTCTATATTAAATAATTGTTTTCTGTATTGTACTAAGAACAATTTTTGAGAATCCACAAGGATTGCTCCAAAAGAGTAGAAGTTTGATTTGACTTTCTATCGAGGTGTTGATCAATTTTTTTCCAATTTTTTGTCAACTTAATTTGGTATGAGCCAAACCCATTATCTTATTGAAGTTCTATGATGCTAACAAAGAGTCCGAAGGACCATAAGCAACTGCACCATCTGCGGTCCAGTTGGCATAATAATAACTCCTTTGATGTACATCAATGGGCCAGCCAGTCATTTGCAAGATTTAAATCAGAAGAAAATGAAAATAGGGAAGTATGCAATATTGTTGGCTGACTGTACTCCTTTGATTTGATGGCCAGAATTGACGGCTGGAGTTCAACACCCACAAGTTCTCTTCTTTCTATATTTTACTGTATCCATCCTGTGGGGGGTACTGTATCCATCTTGTGGGGGAGAGTTTAGATAACTAATTTGCTCTCCCTCGACCTAAACCACCTAATTCAAATTTAAATACAGGAAGAAAACAAAGAGAGCAGCAGCACATTATCGGGGCAAGACCATGTTAGGTTTCGGTGTTACTCATCCAAGAAATTCATTGGAGCAGTAGTATAATTATATCTAGTAGAGAGAGAATGAGTAGCAGTTTAAGAGGAATCTTCTGACCAAAATTAAAATAAAATACAATGATTCTGCTTAAAAAGAGCCCAAATAAGTGAGGACAAAGAGGCTCATTCATCAAATGGATTTAGTTTGATATATAATTCTGAATTGTGATTGCCGAGCTTTCAATTGAACCTTTTATTTTATTTTATTTTTCTCTGTTACCTTTGCTCAAGTTCTCAGGATTTAAGCAGAGGCAACCAGCAATCCAACACGGATATAAATCCAATGTCCATCAAAATACCCGGACAAGGAAACAAAGTGCTAAACTACCTGGACCATTTGCTTACTTTTGGCTTCTGCTGAGGAACAAGGTCAATTGAGTGCATATATATTCACCTTTTGCTTTAACCTCCCCTTTCTCTCCACATGCAACATGTTCTACTTACAGTCAGAAGCATCTTCATGTTTGCATGTCAGCCTGCTGGGGATATGTTCAAATCCTTCTTTCTTTTGCGCAATCAAACTTGATTTTGAAATAACATTTGACATTCACACCACATTTGCCTCTTATTCAGTGTCCAGTAAAACAATTTCAATGGTGAAAGGACATGCTATCATCTAACAGAAATGGAATGTAATACAACTTGTCCAGACTAACATATCATTTTAAGAGAATTTTCCCATCTACCTAATCTAAGTGTCTTTTTGTCTAATCTTCAACTTGAAGTTGGGGAATGCTATCAAACACAACCTACTCTAGAATTTAAACAGAAATATAACAGTTTTGTTTAAGATATCACAACATCGAATGTCAAAAGGCAACACATAAGGGACAAAACATACAGCCAAAGAAGAAGGTACATTATTGAAGATGAAAAGAATAATAATGAAAGTGAGAGTATAATCTAAAGAACAATGTTTTGCAAAAGGTCACCTCTAATAAAATAAATATTGAAATATTTCCATCGTGAAGACATCCACCCATGAGAAAGAGAGTGAGATAACTATTCCCAGGTAATATTCCCTAATTTCAACGAATTCTGTCTTCAACTAATAAGTTGACTAGAACAGTCTGTAAAGGCACGTTGCTGCTTGCAATCATCAAAGGACATGTCCAACTTAAATATACATACAGTTAATAATATTAAGGATTCATTTTGATATACAAAAACCAGGAAATTCATAGAAGTTTGAATGCTACTTTCTCAGTCTACATGTTTTAAACCACTATATAGACTTTTGAAGCACAGTTTTCAAATATGGTCAATCTACAAGCAAGAAAGGTAAATTTACAAATGACAATGTCCAGATTATAAGTCAAAATAAGACACTGAAGAAACATAAACCTGCAGAAATAGCAGCTTGGCAATTATCATTTTCTTTTTTCTCCTGCTGTTAACATCAGCAAAATAATCCTGCAATAACCTTTTAAAATCTTGTAGACAACTAAGATGCTTTGGTAATCTTGTAGACAACTAAGATGTTTTTCTCAGCAGAGAAACTACAGAAAAATCAGATCACCAAGTTTTTTAAATTACCTGATATGACCTAAGTGTAGTATTCTACTCTGCAAAGCAAGATGATAATTCTACAAATCCAAAACTAAAGTTCATGCCCCACTGAATACTCGCGGCAGTGAGAGGAAAAAACCTCATTAGAAAATTTGAGAGTGAACAATTGCAGATGACACCAAGGAGCTGAAGGACATTCAATAGTGCACCCAAAGAGTTGTTTATTGCCAAGTTGTGCAAGGTCATTTCAGCTCCTCTCACTGTAAATAACAGAGCTGTCACTAGTTGTGCTGCTCTATTCAATTGGTGCAATCTATATAACTGTAAAGAATAAAAAAATCTCTTCAATTTATAGGCATATGAGCAACGTCAAAACAGTTCTGTCCTTCATGACATCTATACAATAGGTTCTAAATGGAGCTCGCACTGGGTTGGGTTGGGTTTATTATCTTGTTATATTTTTTCAAAAACATATATCATAAATGGAGCTTTAACTGAGATATTATGGGCCAAAGGAAAAAAAAAGGGAAAAAGAAAAATAAGAAAAAAGAATGATAAACAAACAGTCAGAGCCTTTTAGCCAATCCATGCATTTATATACACACATTAGAAATACCTATTGTAGCTGACAGTGCAAATGTATTGAGGTGAACTATAAATGTCTAGAAATTTAAGCAGTAAAGCAACTGTAAAAGGAAAAATATCAGAAAGGATATACTTTAATCTTGTTTTCTCTGTTTCTTGGCCAAACATGGATATCCCAAGGGAAGTGGGTAGTTACATATAAGTTATGGCTGCACTTACTTAAAAAATAATGGGAATGACTGGCCATGAAGGTGATTTCCGATATCTTGCATACTGTTCAAATGAAAAAATTGTACAGCAATACCAACAATATATGGAGCAAGAGTAGCAAAAGCTGCAGGACGAGTCCATGGCCAGACCAAGCCCATAGTCACCATAGGGATTATAAGACTGAGTCCAGGAAAGCAATACAAGAGATTCACTGTCCTAATTGAGGAGGCAGGCCTCTATTATCCTTCATGGCAGAATAAGGCCTGATAGGCTTCCTTAGATGGTCTATTAGCAGAAGAAAAACCGCAACACCACAGTAGAAAAGAGCTTCTGTGGGAACAATATCAGGAAATCTGCAGACAGACAACAGAGGGCAGTTTTGAGAAGGAAACAAATTATCTCCATAAGTAAAAGCAAAACAGTATTCATAAATTTAAATGAATGGCAGCAATAAAAAAATAATAATCAGGTTCAAAATTTCATGTAAGCAATCTCAGAAACTGCTAATACTCTAGTTTTAGTCCAAAGAGTAGGGCAATCAGCAAAAACTAAATTATCTGTCCACCCTACTTAAGTTACATCTGATGGAAGCTCTTTAACTTTCCTATCAATCTTTGACACCAATGATGATCTTCTTACAGATTATTTCCCTTCCATTCGATTCTAGATATTCCACCTTTATGATCACCCTAATTTCATAACTTTATGTCTTACATCTCTCCCAATCAAATTTCTTACCCTATTTCTCAAATTGCAGATACCAGGCCATTGTCTCCACCTAGTTTCAGAAGCCTTGGTATTCTGCAAAACTCAAGGCATATTTCAAAACTTGCCTAGCATCTCTTTCCTTTTAGCCAATATCATCTACCAATAAATTTTCACCTTCTGTTGGGCAGTTATAACCATCTACAGTGGAGTTTACTTAAAATCAACTATAATTTGGGTGGCAACATGGACAAAACTATCCTTAGCAAGATTCTTAAATATGCCCTCTTAGTTTAAATTAAAAATTAACAAGAGAAATTAAAGAATTGACCACCTATCCTCCAGAAGACCTTAGCAACCTCTCCAATCCTTCCTTCTTTTAAGTGTATCTTTAATATAATCATTCAGTTATTTGAGTAGTCAGAAGTATAATTGATTTCACGTGGAAAAATAAAAAATAAAAAATAAAACAAGAACAAAACTGCCACATTAACGTAAGAAAGTTCACACCTGTCAGCAGGGAGTCCACAGATATCATGGAGATTATTCTGCGCAAATAAAGTGTGGGGAAAATAAAAGAGGCCACAAGGACAGCGGGACCCACAAGCCATACTAGGCTTCTCTGACTCTTTTGGACGTTAGATATATTAATCTCATTTTCTCTTTTATACGGATGATTGTAAAATGATATTAAACCAGGTTTTCCATTGCTTCCCTCGTAACGGATAGATGGACTGCCAGCCAAAGAGATACCTTCCAGATTAGGATACTGACTTACTTATTTCAAAGCATCTGGATTGATCTCAATGTATTCTGACTCATCTTCAGATACAGCAAATAGCACATTTTATCTCTTTTGAAACCCTCCCTGTAACTTCACCAGTCCATATACGAAGTGGCATGACTTGACTACTCAAAATACCATAAGGAAAACATTATAAGAATATTTGAAGCAGCGGTAACACTTTGAACAGAAGTAGAAAAATCAAACTTCAAAACAGTGAATAATAAAATGCAACAAATTGCTGATTGGTTTCTAAACAGGAAAATTAGCATAAAGGACTGGTTGCTCTAATCAACAGCATCTCACAAATTACCCCAACAAGTCATGACGGTTACCTTTAGGATTTTGAAGCTGAAGAACATCACATTGCTGCCTGTCATATGGTCTCTGTGACAAGTTCATCTGGACATCAAAACATGAGAATTGAAAGAATACAAAATTAGAAAGAGAGTTTTCCAACCAGTGAGACATCATTAGTCCAAAGATTCACAGATGTATTGAATGGGATCAAGAAGCCAAACGGAAGTAACTACACAAGACTCAAGCAAAGCATCTGAAGATAAATATAGAATCTAACAGGCAAAGCACAGTTTACTATTTGCAGAATATTACTGTGCTGAATTTAAAACCATTCAATATTTGACAAGTGATCACATTCTATTTAAAACTATATTCCAAGTTCTTTTTAAATATCTTATTGTCACGTCCTACATTGAATATAACATAAGTTAATCTTTGGTTTATAAGGGAGAGTATGCAACACTATCTAATAGAATAGTCTTTTGGGTTGATAGCAAGCATTTAACCTGTGACAAATGGTATCAGAGTATCAAATCTAAGTTTTTATTGGCATGGGGGTCCTCCAAACACCTGCACCTTATGCTCTAATAAAAAATTATCACATGCGATGTGGGTTTCCCAAAGGACGAGGGGATAGGCAATATGGGTCAAGTGAGCCCATAATAGACGGGTTTGTCCATAACGAAGGCGTTATGTGATTGGGTGGGTGAGAAGGTTATGCCCTACATTGGATAAGACATGGGTTGATTTTAGGTTTATAAGGGAGAGTATGCAGCACCACCTAACAGGCTAGTCTTTTAGGTTGATGGTAAGCGCTCGGCTCATGACATTATGCTCCCTTACAATAGTCATTGAAGATGTAAAAATAAATAAATAAAGGAAAAAAAGTTAACTAACTTGGTATTGGAAAGCAGATGCCTATGGTTAGGATAACATTTAGCTCCTCTTTTGGAACTATTAAATGCAAGAAAAATATAGAATGAAAATCTCCGTAAAAGCACAATAAATCTTACTTTTTTCCCTCAAAGTTTTAACTTAGTGAATCAGGGAAAATTTTCAGAAGGGAGATCTCCTTAAAAGAACATAGAAGAGAATTGCAAGAAAAATATATAACGAAAATCTCCTCGGAAGCACAATAAATCTTACTTTTCTTCTTCAAAGTTTTAATTTAATGAATCAGGGAAAATTTTCACAAGGGAGATCTCCTTAAAAGAACATAGAAGAGAAATAAAGCAAGGGTAAAGAAAACACAAACACAACTCTGGTGGTGGGTTTTCAACCAACCAAAACTCTTTTGACATTTATTGTGCAATATACCATTCAAAATAAGAGACCTATTGCAGAGTCTCTGTCTGCAGATACTGTGATGGATAACTATAAGAGAAGTACAATTAAATGAAAAAGTTAAAGATTCTCTCTATGACACAAACTAGGTCGTCCTGACCGACCTTCCACAAGCAAAACTCCTTCAGTGAACTTTCTGAGTGAAAATCATTGACACCATTGCAATTACTTGAAACTCAATCAAGATAAAGGAAGCTCAAATGTACCATTATTCTGTTTGAATCAGGACAAGATAAAGATAGCCAATCCTCAATGGTCGCTACTAAAAACTACCAGGTCCAATCTGACTTAAATTTTTAAGCAAGGAACATTCATGATAAACTTGGGAAATAGCTTTCATGATAAAGTTGCACAATTCACCAGTTTAGGGTCCGTAAACTGTTATTGTACCTACAAGAATGCTGACTCACAGACAGGCCTCGCTCGCAGTTCCCATAGATGTCAAACCACGACACAGTCTAAAATCTGCCCCACGTTAAAATATTTATGATTTCTTCTCTCATACAAAAGGTAAATAAGAGTATTCCTTTCAAACGCGTGTAGTCTTAGACAAAGTAGAAGCCTCTAAGATAATATTATATTTGTAGAAACCAATAAGCAGCACATAAAAAAAAAAAAAATCAGATACATACACCCTTCGTTATTGAATTTCAATAGAATATCCTACAAATAAAAAAAAATACAAAGACCAAGCATTTCAGAGGAACAAAAGAATACCTTGCAACTCATTCTGGATTTAGAAGGAGAAGAAAGAGAATTCGCCTCGCAAGACAGTGAAGGACTAAATTTAGCAGCCATAAGAATACTATGAAGGCCAAAACAAAAAGAAACCCGGTGTGTAAAATGGTTAACTAATGCATGCTAGTTGATTTTAACGCATACCCCATTGAATTAAGAGGAAAATTAAAACCCATGCCATAGGAGAAATTTGTGAAAGGAAGGAAAAAAAAAAAAGTGGGAAAACTGAGGAATGCGGAGAAACTGAGCTTATGGGTTTTTTGATTTCGAGAGAAGCGAGAAAGTGGCTTGTTTCCTCTGTATTTATATCAATTGCGTGGGTAAATCCAAGCGGTTTTTTTTTTCACACAATTCTTCTTCTCGTATGGGCCTCTCATTGTTCCCACTTCTTGATGAGTTGTTGTTCTGTTTTCGTCCTCCTCCTAGTCCTCCTTTCATCGGTAATCTACGTATTATGAATGAAGTTAAAACATCAAAGCATTGCACTTCAGAGATTTCACATGGTCCAATGTTATGTACAATTAAAATGCTAAGATTGTTTTAATCAAGAACTCCTGTCCAGCATTCATTAATGGTAGGTTCGATCGAGGCACCGGTTACGTATAAAGCAAGCAATCCAGGCTTTTTCACTTGTATGATTTTGAGATTGAATTAACCATCATTTTATTATAGAACCTCAGTAACAGCTTCATAATAAACAAATGACAAGCGCCTCAATACAAGACATCGCGTTACAAAAAAAATTACACAAATCAGAAAATTAGGTTTTCCCGGTTTTCCTAGGATATAAATAACCCACAATCTCCCCTCTCCCCCGCGTTCAAAAGCGGGGTTTGCCAGCTCGAGTCAAAATTTCTAATATCGGAACAATTTCGGAGAAAACCCTAATTTCAATCTTTACTAACTCGGCTAAATAACTTTTCTCATGTGACATTCCCAAACCTATATCAGGTTAGCCCTCTTTAGGAACCTGATGGTTCGGCAATAGTAGGGCCATATTGATTCCACAAAATCCAGGTACCTTTCCATCAACCACTCTTTAAATTCTTTCAGCTTTCTTCTAGATAGCTCTTCATAATCCAAGTTCTTAATGTCCACCACAGGTTGCCATACACGAGCTCGTACATCTTCTTTGAGCTTGCCCTGTTTGATATAGTTACAGGCCACTGCGTAGTAAGCTGGCAAATTCTTAATTACTTTAACCGTCTGCTTGAAGCTGAAGACATAAAGTGCGCATAACCATTGAAACATATTGATGTAAAGACCAACAATTATGGGTCCAAATATCCATAAAGGTGTTAACTCCTTCGAAACTTCAGCCCCATAAATCATATTAACTGCCAGGAACCATGGGACACTGCAAATACACCAAAGCAATTAGCAGCAATGTAACTTAGTCGTGCACATATTATACAACCAAAGTTATTCATAATGTAATGGTTGAATAACAATCTTATTAGCAATGCCAAAGACTCCAAGCACAACCACTGCAGATTATGGAGCTAAAACTGATGATCAATACATTAAAATAAAAAACCATGGATCTTGTTATTATACTCTCCCCTATTTATCTTTCTTAAAAGCATTGCAGCAGTTCAAATATTCAGTTACAAAAGTTTGAATACCAGTCAGTCAGTGAGAAGAGACAGCTAGATGCCAAGTAAAATTATATTAGGCTTTTAGCAAATAATAGATGGATGCAATACTGTACAAAGTCCAAACTAGTATGTGTGTATCAATTTTTGGCCAAAAATGAGACTATCATAATAAATATAATAGGTCTACAAATAAGAGTGTTTTGATTGCAAGGAAGCTAAAGGGAAGAGCCCTAATCTCTGTAGACAAAAACATAACCAAGAACTACTTGAGAGTAGGCAACAGTTGGACAAAGCAATATATTTGTGTCCTAGGGCTTGACCTGTGTCTTCAATCATGTAATTTTGGGTCTCATCAAAATCGAGTCCACATATACCATAAATGAGCACGAATACTCAGCAAATCATAACGTCACCAAAAGCAGAAGGCAGACAGGGAGAGAGAGAATCACAGACAAACAATCATACTTACAATATCAGCAAGGGAACCTTTATTGTTGCATCCAGATCCCAAAACTGGCCCCAGGCTGCCCTTAGAATCTCACCTCTTCCCTTGTTCTGACTCTCAATATTAGTTTCAGCAATCTCCTTAGGAGGTGGTTCTTCTTCCAAAACTTCATCTACCTCTTGACTTGGTGATTGTGTGCGCAACATTGTCAACCATTTTTTGAATAATTTATGAATAGCAGGAGAGCCAGCAATAGTCTCATTTGTCTCAGAGGCATATGAAACTGGAATATTACGTGCCTTAGAAGATTCGGTTACTGTCTCCTCGCTTTCTTTTGGAATATAAGATAGTTTAACAGAATTCTTGGGAATCTTTCCACTTGCCCTGCCTCCTGATTCATCATTTTGGGCACTGCCTTTGAACGCTGAAATCTTCACAGGTTTTACTTTAACTCCACAAAAACGAGGAGTCCCTAAACTGAAGAATATAATCATCTGAATTTATATATTCAAGATATACGAGATAGAAGATTACAAATTTCAATGACATGAAAATGGGACATTCTCATTCTACTGCTAGAGAAGCAAGAAACAATTAGTTGAGGAAATTATGAAAGACATATCAATAGCTCAAAATAACTGGAAGCAGATCTTAAACTAGTAACTTCAAAAGCATATGACGAACAGTCAGAGATAGGTGACCAATAACAATTCAATATGCTGAGCCAAAGGAGATGACAATTAAACATGCTTTATTACGGTGTTTCTCACCTTACACAAAAGTTGCGCTTTACTGATGAACACCGATCAGTTTTTCCAAGCATGTGAACAGTTGTTACATATCGCCTTAATGTCAACCCTTTGCTCCATGATAAACGCCTTGATGGGAATGCTACATATGAACCCTGTAGTGCAAGAAACAACACAAGAATTCCTCAAATTCAGATAAACAGAAAAGTTAGCATCTCCATTTAGTAGTGGCTTACACAATTGAGAATTTTCATTGGGTACAAAATCCAACACCACACAGAATAGAAAGAGTCAATTTTGCGAATTTCCCTAAAATGTCATCAACTCCCAGGATTGAACTAACGACTCATGGGTGAACATACAGAAAAGGAGTCCAATATAACCAGGAAGCTGAAGACGAAAACAAGAATGCTGGCACTAAAGCAGATATAGAAGATAATGAATGCGCCCAGAAGTCCACATATGTCCTTAGGGATGAACAAAAGGAGATGCAAACATCCAAGGTGGATATGTAAGATGCTGTACATCTATACAGAGAAATGGAAAATAAGGAAAAGGGGAGGGAGCAGGGTGAAGAATGTCGAGCATCAGTCTCTCCAAACAAGTCCAACTCAAAATGATAATTCTTCTAACTGCAGTTTTCAAGTGCTACAGAAAACTGATATGGAATATTACAGGATATATTTGAATTTCTTTGAACTTAAGACACTAAAATTGATCATGTCAATCACATTGGGAATTCATAATGTTATAACATACATCCTGCACAACTTCGTGAAGTAGTTCCCATGGCTCTTTTTCCTGAATTTTACTCTTAGCAACTCCTATGCTAAAAGCAAGGTGTTGTTTAATTAGACCACAAATTACAAAATTCTGGAAAAGCTGTAATTCGATTTTGCGAGGCAATCCATATTGATGTCCATAAAAAATATAGAATATTTAATGGCTACCGAAACAATAAATAACAGGCTAAAGGACAGAAAAAGGGGATTGATGTGATTTACCGACCCACTGACATGGAGATGTGTAGTCTTTATGGTAGCTCATGCAAAACTGGTTGCAGCATTAGATGAACCAGTAATCCATCATTGTTTGGAGCAAGACAACTATAAGTTAAATTCTTTGCTTACATCAGCATATTTCAATAACGTAATTGGTTTTCCCCATACATGCCTACTTTTACTGGTATGAAAATAACATAATTATATCTCTCATGCTTTACCAAATATACACGGAGAAATTACAAGTCAAAGTATTACCTGCAACTGATGGGTTACCAACACCATTGTCTCCACCCTAAGCACGTGATCATTTAGGAAGTAGGGCCTATTCAACAACAAGCACAAAATCAGCACTACTTTTTTTACAATGATAATTAAACGTTAATGTCAGTGAGATATAAAGATGACGAAACGAATTGATATTTTAACCGAGAAACTAAGAGTCCCACCCCTATCCACCAGCAAACTTTCAAAAAGATAAAAAAGAAAGGTAATTAACGAAATTAGAATACAGATAGTGAATTGAACGAATCCTCATATAGTCCTCATGATTCACAAAAAAAAGGCGTAACAAAGCAGCTAAATTGTGCTTAAGTTCCCACTTTTAATATCCTTAGCAGCAGAAACCACAATAGTTCACATTTCTTTCATACCTAATTTTCTTCTCGGTTTTCTCAGCAACCAAACATACTCGAACAAAAAATCACCAATGAAACTAAAAACAAATAAAAACCAAATCTTCAATTTAATTTCTCCATTTCCTTCCCAATTATTCAAGCAACGAACTAAATTGCACAATTAATACCCAGAAAAAAGTTTTCATAACAGAAAGAGCACGAGGAAAGTTAGAAATTTAATATTGAAGATCAAAACAACAGAGAAAGCATGAAATTGAACATAACCTGCACACATGAAACCATAAGCTCTTGAAAGCTACGAATACAATTCTGAATTGAAGAGCCCCGAAGTGGATAGGGCGAAGGGGAAGAATAGAAAACTTTCAGGCGGTGAATTTATAGTGTCTTCATAGAGAGAACATTTTATCTGGATTGGATTTTAACAGTGGATAAATAATTAAAAGACAAAGGCACGCCAGAAACCAGAGGGTAACCGGGTCAGGGAAAGAAAGCTGAAAAATTGGAAAATATTTTTTTTGAATTTTAATATTTAATTTAATTTAATAAAATAAAATAATTTAATTTTATCCAAAACATTTTACACGAAGAGTGTTAAAAGATTCTGTATTTACAGATATTTTCACAATTTTCAACTCTCATAATGAGAATTTTTTTTTTCAACTAAAAATATTTTATAATAATTAAAATAATTTTACATAAATAAATAACTAATACTTAAATAACATTATTTTATTTTATTATAAATTAAATTAAATATAAAAATTTTAAAAATAATTTTTAAAAATACTTTATATAATTTTTTTAAATAGAGGCATAAAAAAATTGGTAACTCGATTCAAACCCGACTTTAATTGTTGGGTTCGGAGTTTTGTGATTGAGAAGGAAAGATTGATTCGTATGCATATGATTGTGACACGTTGCTTGCAACTGAAAATAAATCTGCCAACTCAACCGTTGATGGATAGCTATTAATAAATCAAAGGAAACAACATTACCCCAATTCAAGGCATAAATAATATTAATGAAAATAACAGAGACTATAATCCTCAAATTGAAGATCAAAATGTGCAAAACATCAATCCACAAAACCACCAGGAGGGCGATACTCGGGGGGAGAAATGGGAGAACCAGAAAACTTCTTCACGACTTCGTACCCCGTGTATTCCGAGATATATATATATATATTTAGAGCAAAGGATTAACAATATAACTAAACACAAGCCAATATCAACATCTCCATAGTGATCCAATTGTGACCAAATTACACAGGTTCATATCGGTTACATCTTAAAAAACAAGGTGAGAAAATCATCGTCCACATAAAATATAAAAGGCACCACCAATCAACTGACTATTTTTCTTTTTTCCTAGCACCATCTGCTTTTGCTTCTAGCCCTCCCCTGCTCAATTGCACACAATCAGTTACCAGGTGATTTATAATTATCTACAATTGAAATTACAACACCTAAACTAAAGTACCTGCAAACTCAGAGGGGAGAAGCCGCCACTACAAATCATGATGGATTTTGATTCTTCACAGGCAAAAAATAAAAGCACCTAAAGGCATTTCGTCTCCTCCACTACTCACAATCACCATCTGCTTGAAAACTGCCACTTGGCCTTCCATGGTAATTCGCACCACCACGCCTTGCGTGATTCTGACCCCTCTCTCTATACTTTCCACCAGCATTATTAGGTGCATCTTTCTGTCCTTCAAACTTGTTTGCTCTGTTGTTATTGTATGGCCCAACTGGCTGGTACTCATAATGATAATTCTGTCTCTGCCTTTCCCGGTTCACAGGTTGGTTATGTTGCCTGTTTTCTTGCCCAGATGAACTCCAGTCTCCACGAGTTTCATGCCCCCCCTTGCTAAAACGGCTATTCTGGTTTCCATTTCTCCGAAACCCTGAAGGTACTCGTTGCTCGTGTCGAATGTCCATATTTGATGGAGTGGTTTCAACCAAGCTACCAGGACCTTGGTTTGGGGAGTCCAGGCATCCTCTGGCTGGTGCTATCTTCATTTCTCTCTTGGGTTCTTGATAGCCAACATTGGACTGTTCTTCCACTTTGCTTGTTTGGGAGTTCAAGTGATCATGGGGAGGCTGAGCCATCCCTCCACTGGGGTCTTTGTCTGGTTGAGGCAGGATCGGCAACCCACCATCGGGAGTGGAATCTTTTTTGTTAGACCTAACAATTTCAGCCCTGACACTTTGACCACTGCTAGGCCTGCTTGCCCGTTGATTAAAGGAGGCTGAAAATGTCTGTGGTTTCGGTTGCCAATGACCCATAGCAAGATTTTCCTTTGAAGAAACAGGTGAGTCAGTTTGACTCATCTCAGGTGTGGCATAAATTTTGTCAGTGTCCCCGCTATTAATCTTCTTGTGATCATGATCATGATTATTTCCTGTGCCTTTGTGTCCCTTGAACTGATGCCGCTTTCCTCTGGCTGTCACTTCCTGCTCCTTAACAACAGTAGGAACAACAGGTGATCCAGCGGAGTTATGATTTTCAGGTGGCAGGTTCCAGCCATCAGAATTCCATTCATCAGAATACTTGGGCCGCTCTTTCATTGAGCTTACATCAGGCTTCTGCATTTGATGATGATGCTCAACTAATTTTTGAACATTCCTGCTTGCATTTGAAGACTCTGCTCCTTGCACAATGGTTGACTCTGATGAAGTCCGTTGGCGCCAGGATCCATGCATCTTTCCCTGTTTATTCTGCCTACCATCCCTATCTCTATCCCCATTCTTAGTCTCCATGGCAATCCCTTTCTTCCCACTGCCAAACCCAGCAGGTTCGGAACTCTCCACCCCCTGTGACCCAGTATCAGCTTTCCCATCAATCTCATCTGACATATTTTTATCAACTGAAGGAGCTACTAGTTGTTGACCACTTCCCTGCTGAGCCATTTCTTTGGCCACAGGCTTCGGAATGTACCTCTCCATTTCAGCTCTCTTGTTTCTTGAATTATTCTGCACTTGATTTTCGTTCTTCATAGATGAAGACTCAACCACAGGTTTCTGGCTGGCTTCAGCAGTCACCTCAGCTTTGTTCTGAGTCCGCACTGGTGCCCAGATAACAGCTTCATTGGTGTGGAATTTCTCTGCTGTCTTATTAGTTTGTACGTTCCTTGGCATCCTACGAGAATGCTGAGATTTCCACTGGTTATTTACTCTAACATGGTTTTCTTCACTAGGTGAAGATAAGCGCAGCTTTGAAGACTGATTTGCATCTTTAGACTCAGTTGTTGATTGAACAGAGCTGGGATCCAACTCCAATTCAGAAGCCTTTGTCTTACGACCTTCACCTGAAGTAGTGTTCTTAGGATTTGTTTCTGTTGATCTCACAGCAGGCAAGGTGGCCCGAGAGGTTGCCTCCTCCACTTTGTGCTTCTTGCCACCCCTGTTATTTCTCCTCCTTTGTTGTATGGAGGACTCAGACATGGCATTTGAGTTGACAGACAAACTTGACTCACAGCTAGGGGTAATTTCACCAGCAACAACCTCACGAGATGCAGCAGCATTAACTGTTAAATCAGTATCGCCTTTCACTGACTCAGCTGTGCTAGTTGTAATAAATTTCTCAGAGGAATTCTTTTCCGACTGAATATACTGCTTTTGTTTATAGCTCAAACGCTTCTGCTTAGAGGAACCAGCATCATACACCTGCGAAGCATTATTATAGTGAACATCAGCATCATTAACATCCTGCCTCATGGGCATAAATTCATTATGTTTATGCATCCCGACAGATTCCGTGGGGGAACTCTTTGGTCTCTCTATAGGTTGCTCATAGGACAGAAGTGTGGGTTTTTCAATTCTAGTGGTGGCAGTTTCACTAATTTGTGCAACGTCATTTGAGTTAGAAACCAAAGCTAAGCTTGATGTTCCAGGTTTGCTAGCCACCACTATCAATTCAGTCATCGACTGGTAATCTTCTTGCTTGTTCTGTACAGCAACACTGGGAAGAACCTCCAACTTCTGAGTTAAACCATCCGCTGCTTGGGTACGCCTGTTCAACTCCTCCAATTTGGCAAGAGCCTTAGCCTTTTGATCTCTTTCCCGTTCTTCCTCCTCCTCCTGCCGTTGTTTGACACGTTGTTTGGCTAGTTCTCTCATTTTAGCACACTGATGGAGGAAGTCCAAAACCATTGTTTCTAAAATTTCCAATGCGCAAAATTAGCATGCATGCAATACAAAAGTAAATTACCTGTGCTTGGCTATCACCCGGTTCAGACATGGGTGGCACAGACTCTCCCGCATCCTTCCCTTGAGGATATGACCCAGATTTCTCGATAACCTCCTTAGCTGGATGCTCCTGAACGTGAATATTAGAACTTTCAGAATGTGCAACTGACATTACATTTGGAGAATCTGCAACTGGAGATTTCTTCCGATAGCCATCAACCTCTTGAGTACTAAATTTCCCTTTGCCATGATGATCAGCTCTGCCATGAGTACCGTGAATAGATCTGTGAATCTGTATATCAGTATTTTTCCACCATTGGAAATGAAAGACATTGCCAGTAAAAACCTAAAAATTACAAACCAACCTGGAGATAACTGTTGCACTGGCAGTTGTTGCTTTGAAGCTCTTATCGCCGGCAGCAACACTGCCATCATAAGCAGCATGGCTATTAATTACAGTGGTATGATTCTTCCCCATATATGCAGAACCAGTAGCAGCTTCATCAGAATCAGCATTAACAACTTGAGATATATTCTGCTGCTCCTCCCTGCTAGAAACAGACATGAGATCATGTCTTCCATCTGAAGCACGAGCCTTTACATTTAGGCCCTCTATTTTCTGAATCAGAGTGGAATCTTTTGAGGTAACTGGGATTTCTGGGGAAGTAGTAGCTGTATGTTCCACCTTCTTTGCTGAAATTTCATCCACCACCATTGCATTTCCCCTACCTTCAGCTGATTTAACAGGTACAAATGACGAACCAACTTCAAGGTCAGATTCCTGATAAGAAGCGTCCTCACCAAAAGCCTTTCTTTTTAAACCCATCTGTTCTTCCCTTCTGTAGTCTCCTCTCCTGTCATTCTCCCATGATGACACTTTCGGTTGGTCACCCTTCTCAACATGTGATGCATTGGAAACTACAGAGTCTTCCCGCTTCTGTTCTTCGTCCTTCCCATCCCAACCATCTTGCTGCCTCAAAAGAACCCTATATGGTTCTCGAGAATCGTGGGGATGACCAGGTTCCAGTTGTTCTGAAGCCAATGCTTTGCCGTTAGGACCAGATGCAGTGGATCTACCATGGGAATTGCCAGGATCATGAGCATTTTGGCCTGAGTACCTGTTATAAACATGGGGACCACCTGCCATTCCCATAAATGGTATGTCTCTTTCATTGGAACTACGATAGCCCATTGGAGGACCATAGTAGCCCTCATAGGCCACCGGAGCAGGATAAAAACCAGGCCTAATCGGCATACCTGGGCGCATATAAACATCAGGCATAGGAGGTCTGTAGATATCTCCATTTTTTGGATGTACCCTTGGTCCAGCTCCTGGCGGGGGCACCGGCTGTGGGTTAGCAAGAGCAGTAGCTGGAATTTGGGGGCGATAAAAATGAAATGGTTCCATAGGGAAGCCCCCTGGAGGAACTGGAGATCCAAATGAAGGACCACCTGGAGGTCCTCTATACCAAACACCACCAGGATGATTATTAATTGGACCATGCCAGGCCTCATAATGCTGATGGGGAATACCGGTATTTGGGTATGGTTGGGGTCCTTGGGGATCTGCTTGCCACTTCTCAACACTGGGTGGCCTGACTCCATCTTCATCGTATGGATTATTCTCCCTTCTCCAGGAATTTACCGTTCCACTTTTCACATTTGCATTTACAGGAACATCACCTGAAATATGAACAAAACAGAAATTGACATCATGGCAACCAGAAAATTGATCACCATCCTCATTCAAACAATAAAATTGAGTTCACGCCCACAAACCAACTACAGAAGTCCCAATCCTGTCTTTCACTGGTGCTACTCCACCAGAGGATGAGCCAGACTGACTGTGAGAACCTAGGTCTGCAATTAAATAGTTGATCGGTCAACATAATACAGCATAAATACATATCATAAGTATCGAATCCAGATTTCTTACGGAACAGCTATACTCATAAAGTTAACAGAATATGCAAGGACTATCAAACCAACATGGAGTTAATTAATCCTAAAACCGTTCAGAAAATCTTTCAGGACAAAACAAAGCTCCTGTTAGAATTTTTTTTAACACAATTTCTAATTCAAAAAAAAGTAAATAAATCAAAATAATTGAACATATAAACAGCCAAAACCATCACCATCAGAGCTCAGATGGGGTAAAACAAAAATAAATATTATAACTGGAACAAAGAAAACCAAAAATACATATACATAATAGCAGAGACAATAACATCAGTAAACAGTACAAACAATCACATCATGGGCTTCAAGTACTTCTACCCGGCAGATACCAGTATGGACACAAATGAAGCTATAAGCAGCATAACAAATTTGATTACCAAACACCAATAAACCGAATTTATTGTCAGTTAAATGTGATTTTCATAAAAAGTACTGAACCAACATCCCACACAACACAGCCTTCTCAAACAGAAAATCAGAGATTTCAGTACAATAATTTTAAAAAATAAGATGAATGTCAATAAACAATATAAAGCGGTATATGACTTTAGACCTATAATTATAAATGTAAATAAATTTACAAAGAATGGAACTTTGAAACATATGCAAACTAAATTTTATCACAATGCAAAGAGAATATATATCAACCATTCAAGAGATGTTTCCCCAATCATTTTCATATAGAAATTTTAACTCCAAAGCATGAATGATGAGAACTTGAAAAGAGAATTGAACAGGAACCTTGCGACTCAGTGTTTCTTCCAGCATTGTCTTTTTCTGAGCCAAGGGTGGGAAAATCTCCGGAGGTCAGAGAAAACCCATCATTCTTGGAGGACGTGACCCCCTGCATGTAAATAACTATTATAAATCAGACCATTGTGAAACACTTGAGAAAACCCATCAATATCCATGCAAGTCATACATTACATTTTATTTATTTCCTACAGAGATTTCTTTTAAATCTGATCGAGGAAAATACTTTTAAGTCAACTGTCACAAATATGATAAAGTTATTAAAGGATATTAATGCCAAACTAATTAATAACTACTGCGTGCATTTCCATAGTCTGCAATTTACCAACATAGCAGGAATATTATATAGTCAGCAAACGAAAATATCAAAAAGCAGTAATACCAATTAACAACGAAATACAAAACTCAAAAATCAATGTTCGTGTCTGAAACATATGCTTAAAACAACCACACTGACATGAAAGTTTCTGTTTTAAAATCCAACGCAACTCCATGCTATCAAACACTTGTTTTGAGTACAGGATGGTTAAATTAAGAAAATAAACCACATGAACATACCGACTTTTCTGCAGTCCCATCTGTACACCATGCCACTGAATTTTCAGATAATGGTTCAGCAAACCGGGATAATTGTGTGCTACCAGGTCTTGTTTCTGCGCTTCGAGGGCGTAATGAAGTAGCTGATGTCTGATTTGATGTCAACACCCCAGAAGCTGATGATGGTCGAGAATTTGAACTCCATGCACTAACAATAGGTTCAGGGGCTTTCTCACTACTCCCGGTTGATGGTCGAGTACCACTACCACCAGATGAAGGGCGGCCACTAAGATGGCTTGGGGAGCCAGAACCACTGTCAGCACTTGGAGAGAGTGTTGAGGATCCCCAAGCATTTGATGAAGAAGCAGATGATTTACTTCCCCAGCTAAGAGTCCCTCTATCAAGTACAGGTAAAAATCATAGATCAATCCAGGTACCAAAATGGCTGTTATAGACTGAAGGCATTGAGTGAGAATAAATTCTATAAACAGGAATAATGAGAGTACAGACAGAGCAGCCAGAAACGAAGATGTGCTACTCACTTGGGAACGATTTCCACATTTGGGTCCAGTCCATGATTTTCTAACCTTAAAACAACAGAAAGAAAACATCAAATTTAGAAGAGAGCAGCCCCAACCTAATCATGAAGATATAAATGCTTTAAATACAAAAAACAAAACAAAATAAGAACAAAAAAGGGTACAATGGATTACTTTTGGCTGGGTAAGTTAATTGGTTTTGGAACAGAAACTTTCGGAGCAGCAACTTTCCCCAAAACAGTCATGCCACCTCTTCTTGCAGAGGCCCACCTGCAAGGCATTAGATAAATAAATAACTATACTTCTTAAAAAAAAGCCATAACTTATTAAGTAGTACAAAATAAAGGGCCCAACATATCATGTTCAAAGAGGAAACTAAATCCCTCAACCCTCAAACAACTTGTCACCTTCAAGTTTTCAACAGATATACAAGCTCATTAACAAATGAAAAATACACCTCAAGTACGTTCAAAAAAGGCTTAAGTAACCAGAAAAGCTCTTATAATTAATCAAAAACTTTAGGAGAATTATAACTAGTAGCAGACCTTTCACTTTGCAATACGGCAACAAATCTGATAAACAGGTATGACGTCATTTATGGTTAATTTAAAAGCTAGAGACGAAGGCTCAATAGAAATGAATTTCTATTAATCAGTCAGTCTCTCTTTTTCTTCTAAGATTACCACTGTAACTAGAGGTTGGCAAAACCGAACTAACCATTGTTCGGTTTGGAAACGTACTGGTTTGATATCAATTTGAAAAAAAATCAAAACAATAGTTGTCAGTTCAATTTCAAGTCCAAAACCAAAAAACCAAACTGAACCAATTATTTTAAAATTATATTTTTTATTTTTATTATTTTAATCAATAAATAATAACTCATTTAAATTTAATTAATATAAAAATATAAAATGATTTTTATTATTGATTTTGCAGCTAATAAAATTAAAAAAATGATTTTTTATTTTTGGTTTGAGTTCAAACCGTACCAAACCAATTTGACATTTCTCGGTTCAGTTTGAAATTCAGCCCAAATCGAAGAACCTACCCACCCCTAACTGTTACAACATCAGTCAAGAAAGAGTTCTGGCAAATTGTTATACTGCAATGGCTTTCTAACATGCAAGATGGCAACTGGGACCTTGATTAACATTCCACGAATAGTTGTACAAAATTTTTTTTTTTTGGGTTTTTAATGCTAGGAAAAACACTGTACCTTCGCTCTCCACTCAACATACTTGAAGTCATGGTTGAAGTGTCTTTGCAAGGTCATTCAATCAAATTTGCAGCAATCTGAAGGAAATGGAGAACGAGTAAATCAATGAGAATGATATATTGCAGTTGGGAAATACAGTTTTGGGGGAAATGATAATAGGTCACAGATAAACAATATAAACTACATGAAAAGCAGAATCACCCATCTCCAAGACACATCCAACTACTACCTTTGAAAGAAATATGTAACACAACAACTCAACAGTACAGTGACAGATAAGCACCAAAATGTTCACCATCATGTTCCACATCGGTTAAATACCCAAAAACATTTGTTATGAATGAAAAGTACACGTGTGAACAAATATTCTGTTATTTGATTTTTAGCATGTTAAAAACACTTGCATAAAATTGGTTTGATAAACATTATAAAAACGAGGTTCAGATAGATAACACTTTGTGACCTGAGAATACAGATATTACTCTTATAATTCCTCAATAATATCGCTTCTGACATTGGAGGATAAAATAACAAGTGGAAGGGGGGAAATCAGTTTCAAAAATGAGAAATGTTTTGAAATAAATGCAGACTATTACAGCCATCATTTGATTATCAATATAGATAATAGTTATATAAAAATTTCTCATGAGAACCTGACCAATAAAGACTTTTAAGAGCAAAGGATTCCGGTATGCATGGCCCTAGACAACTTAATATAGGCAATGGTACTAAAATTGAATGGTGGTTCAATCATTTCTCTTCATCATTGACTTCGGTAGTGGTGTATAGACCTAAGGAAAATAGGATTTCTTCGTGCGTGGTAAACTTCTTTACCATAAAGACATAATTTCTACTAGTGTACCAACCCCTTTCTACAAATTCGATCACAAGAACATTTTAAAAATGAATGTGTCAAATTAAAGACAAATGATCCACACACTAACCACCCAATAATCAAAACAAAAGTCCATAGTTAGAATAAAAACAAATTCATCCACCAATAAAGCAAGAAACTATCATAAAGCAGGGCTTATAAACTCCCATAAAAATAATAAATCCCCAGATATCGCTATCAAAACGTTAGCAACAAGAACCGCAAATTCTCATGGCACGATTGTAGTTGCTAAGGTTTCATAGAATACATAATTCAAAAGCTATATCACCATGTCGATCAAAATATAAAAAATAAACAAACAAGCGAAGAATAGTACCATAAATTATTATCGAAAATAATAAAATTAAGAAGCGAAGGACTTGCCTGTGATGGGATATATAGTTGTGGAGGTGGCCTATTAACGGTGCGTTGAAGGGGAAACCCTAGGAAGAAAGAGAGAATGAGAAAGAGAGAGAGAGAGAGAGAGAGAGAGAGAGAGGGAGGAAGATCGAAACGTTCACGGGTGTTGAGTGATCGTAGAGAAAATAGATTGAGTAAGGGAGATCTGTAAAGTGTGAAAGCCCCGGATTACAGTGCGGTGATTTTCGGATCGGGCAGGTAGAGAACGATTACGAGACCGAGAGGTAGAGAGCTGGAGACGTTGCGAGTAGCTCCTGGATTTTAATCCAAAGCCTTCTCGGATGAAAATAAGAATTATTTTTTATTATTATTATTTATAATATCCTAAAAAATAATAAATAAATAAATAAATAAAAATAATAACTTGTCAACATAAAATTATAATATTTTAAAACAAAAATAAGGGTCAGTATGAAATTGCAATAGCTTAAAAAATATTTTATTATTATTATAATATTAAAAAAATAGTTGGGCCTTTGGTCAATTATAAATTATATATTGTAAGTGCCTCGAGTTTAGAAAATCAGAGAATGTACAATTTATTAAATAGAAAATTTTAGATGGACCCAATTCTAAAAATTTTGTATGAATTTCCACACTTACGAAATTATTCAATAATAAGGCCGACATGAAAAAGTTTAACTACTTATCAGTTATTTTTGTAATCATCGAATAATTGTAAAATAGTTCAATAGCTTACATATTAATACCCAGACAACCCACCGGTGTGACGAAAGTGGAGAAATTTGGTTAAATATGTTAATTAATTTAGTAAAGTAAATAATGAACGCGGCTAGTTTATAAAATTTTCCTTTGTTTACTTGTTAATTATTTATTTGGCTTATTAACTGGCCACCTCGCCTTGTTTCAGCGACTCACATACATATAGCTGTAAATTTCAGATTTCATTTTCCTGCTACAGTAGTCTACGCCTACGTTCTCTCGCACCAGTCGGTGGGAGAGAGACGACGAAGTGATTGGTCGGAGTGGCTGTATGCTGACGAGCTGCAGGTTTTTTTTTTTTTTTTTTGCCACAACAAGGGTACATTTAGCATATGGATATGCATTTCTTCGACTCATGATCTCATGTTTAGCACTCTTCGTCGCTGCAATTTAGTTTACGAATCGACAATTGATAATTTGATGCGGGTTTAATCGGATTTCTTGCTTGATCTATTTCTGAAGCAAGCAGGAACTGAAAACTTTACTAGGATTGGAATTTATTACGGAAATTTTAATGATGGAACCCAGATCACCTTCGAAACATAAGCTCTCGATCACGGGATTCAATCAATTCAAACGGCTATTGAGATTTTGTGCAATTGTGTTTGGTGTAGTGTTGTCATTTGTTGGTGTTTATTTTGTATTTAGACCGGGGAGAGCTTATAATGTACTAAGTGGGTCGTACTATACTGTTGTTGTGGATTGTGGCAGCACTGGAACACGAGTAAATGTTTATGAGTGGAAAACAAGAGATGTAGAAAGTGACAATCTGCCTGCTTTGGTGCATTCTTATCCGGATAACTCGACCAAGAGTTCACTTTGGAAAAGTTCTTGTCAGTACCATTGTCTGCAGACTGAGCCCGGTTTAGATAAGTTTGTTGGTAATGCTTCTGGAGTCAGAGCATCTTTGGAACCGTTAATTTCATGGGCGGAACGGTTAGTGCCGCTTGAAAGACACGGAGACACTCCCATATTTGTTCTAGCTACCGCTGGACTAAGGAGGTTGGCAGTTGAGGATGCCAGGTGGGTCTTGGATGATGTTGAGGCTGTTGTGAAGGAACACGCGTTCATTCATAGGAAAAATTGGATAAAGGTTTTGAGTGGGAAAGAAGAAGCTTACTATGGTTGGGTAGCTTTGAATTATAAAATGGGGAGTCTTGGAAATTCCTCAGGGACTCCCACTTTGGGACTTCTTGACCTGGGAGGTTCGTCACTGCAGGTAGTGATGGAAGATGATGGTACAAGAGATGATGAACACATGATAAGATCAGAGATTGGCTTGATTGAACATCGGGTATTGGTATACTCACTGCCAGCATTTGGTATGAATGCAGCATTTGATAGGACAGTTGCCATGCTCAGCCAAGGACAGATGCCAAGAGAAGGTGCTAGTGACAGACTTGAAATCAGGCATCCCTGCCTCAGTTCTGGTTTTTTGCAAAATTATACTTGCTATGGTTGCGTTGGACTAAATATTACTGATCCAAAAAATTTGAGTAGTCAAATGAAGGAAACTACATTCACTTCTACTTATCTGGTTGGAGCCCCAAATTGGGAGCAATGCAAAGGGATTGCAAGGGCTGTTGCCATCAATTCAAGCAACTTAGGTTGGTCTCAGTCTACAGTGGGCATGAACTGCAAAGCAAGCTTGTCCTCTTCTAGCAGTAAGTTCAAAGAATCACATTGCTTTAATTCTGCAATCAAATCTTTATGTCCTTAGTAAATAAACATGGTGCTAAGCCTCTGAATGTTCCTTTCATGTGCTTAAGAATGCATTACTAAAATGGTATCTAATGACATTTGTTAAGGTGCCCTAAGTTAAGATAGCAATCTTTAGATTCTATCATATNTCGGTTTATATGGATTCTTGATCTAAAGTGCCGCCTTGTTATCTTTGGCATTTTCGAGTCAAACAGAGCAAGTGAAAAGACTATTTGAAGCTACCAACCGTGAGACAGTTCTTAAGAACTTCCACCGAACACCCACGAGCAGGTTACCTGTTAATGCACGCATCATGAAGTTTTTGCTTTGAATCGAATATTCATGGAAGAGGGAGAATCATGAACATTGAAGTCTTCTGTTTCTACAGAAAACATGCAATCTACAAGAGACTGATTACTCAGTAAAACTAATGATCTCAAGCTCTTTCTTGGACAACTGAATCATATAATGCTATAGTCCTCGTATATGAAGAAGACAGAGGTCATAGAAGTATTTAGTACACAAGTTGCAGTGATCCACACATAAAAACTATAAATACTAACAAACCATAATTATTTTACATCTGGTGGGTGTATATGCGCCAGAGACTGTATTCAGCATACAAAATCATCGCTTAGTAAAGCCAATGGACAATAGATTTATCCCCTCATTATTAGCTTCACTCTGTTTTTCTATTTCAACACAGGAAAAAAAATCATATTTGACAACTAGGCAAGCCAGTGGAAAAGGGACTTGCTAGCAGCCCTAACAATCTAGCATGACAAGGAAAATATCACAAGTAGAATGGAATATCAGATGATGATACTATATGCCACAGTAATTATGATTACTTGTATACTTATCTTAAACACCGTCTTTTAACTGAAATACCAAGTACCATCTATTTTACAGACTTCCATTATATATACATAAAGATATATAAGTATTAAGAACACAATCTTTGGTGCACACATGATAAGAAACCCGCATAGTGATTCCAATCATTCTGCAATACTTCAATATGTAGCTATGTCTTTTGGACTACGTTTGCAGCTGTCTATTCCAGATGCATCAATATCCACCCAAACTTCATTAACACGACTGATGAACTGGAATGGAGAACTACACTGTGCAATGGAGTAAGCATAACCACTATCGGAAGAAGTAGTGTTAGCCCAGGGAGACCTGCTCAAGCTGATGGCAAGTTTCTCTGCTTCTCTCACAACAATTTCATCCTTAGCAAATCCAGAAAACTTCCTCACAGCAACACAGTGGCTGTCCCATACATAGGGTTTCAAATGAAGTTCTGGGAGTGGAGTCGGCGGGTCAGCTTGGAACTTCAGAGGCAAGTACAGATTGACAAAATAGGCAAACGAGTGAAGGGGGCCAGCTCCTGGAACTAAGCTCGTGACAACAGGAGCTGTCATTGCAATCCGAGAGTAGTTAAGATTGGCACCCTGGGTGTACTGGAACAACCTATAAGAACATCGTCAAGAAAACTTTAGGCAAATAACATTTATTTCAAGTGGAAGTCGTGAAATATCAACACAGTAAAGAAAACTGGATAAAGAAAAGAATCAATTATAGCACAAGGCAGAAGACATTTTGTCGATATTAAACTGCATATTCTCCTCCTCCATCAACATCCCACCTATTTTTTCTACTCAGAAATAAAGTCCGCCCTGATTGAGGTCGCATACCATTATTATTATGTTGGTTTCTTCAAAATTTAAGAGTATGCTCGTCACTGATGTGCTTTCTGTTTTTTTGGCTCAAATTTGAAAGCAGCTAATACAATTCTGGATTCATAAGACAAAAGTTACCAAGCTTGAATTCTAATACAATTCTTCCCAGTATGGAAGTGTTAATTATCTCATTAATGGAAAGAGATTATACTGAAAGCATCTTATGCGCAGTTGATATTGGTATGTTTGAGATTGAGGTGACAGTGAAATGATATTTTTACCTGTTAAAGCGGACAGGTAGTTGGTAACTGAAAATACCAACTTTCCTAGCCAAACTAGAAACTAGAAACTCAAAGATATTCTCAGAGACTGATACCTGTGAAAGCCCAACAAGGTGGCCTTCTCGAAAGAGAGTTGACGAACAGAGGCAGACATCCACGTGGACTCTCTGTAGAGTCTGACCTCAAAATCCGATTCCGAGTGTACCACCGCGTATTCTGGAGACTCGATCGCGTTACATAGTACAATTATACACAGCAGGCTCACCAGCTTCAGCAACATCCTCGCTCTCTCCGTTTCGTTATTCTCAGAGCATCGAAGACAACCAGTGAAGATGCTTTAATTCACCGAACAAAACAGAAGGTAATTTACAATCATGTCCTCGTTTGAAGTCATCATTTTCGTGTATATGAAGTTAAAGGTTGTAATCAACATCATTCATTTAATCGAAATTATTAATAATGGGTAAAAATTGTAGTCAAAATTAAGAAAATGACATCTTCTCGATCTTCTGCCACTACCCATTCATTGATTATAACGTCACTCTCAACGAAGCATGTTGAATCTGCAAGAGGGCAAGAAAATCTGAACTTATCGGGGAAAAACGGCAGCTATAAACGATATATGCTTCAAAATCATCTTAATCTCACATCTAATTAGCTACAATTTGTACAAGATTGAGGTAATGCTGGTTCAGAAAGAACAATTGCTGGTACTTGTTTGTTAAGTTACGGTACAAAATGACATGTTATATTCCCACATCGCTGAAGCGAGACAAGGAGCAAAGTGCAGCGGGTCATAAGAGGGAAAATGGGTGGCCATTTGTTTCATTTTGCTGGCCCGTTGGGCCTTTTGTCGAAGACAAGACGCAAATGTTTCCTAGCATAAAGGCGAAAGTGTTTCCTACCCTGGGCGAAGAATCTGTGCTCGTCAGTTCAATATCTGATAAGTTGCCATCCTTTTGGCTAAGGTCAGGTATGTAGTCTGTTGCGTATCAGTTTAATATCTGATAAGTACGTCTTCAACCCACGTTATATTAAATTAGTCTTTTAAGGTGAGGGTTTACAACCGTAGCTTTTTAAGGGGGTACTCGGGCGTTGCATTGCGGCAAGGACCCTCGCGCCCCACCAAGCCCTCGTCTAATTATAATTTAATTGTGTTCGTTTAAATAATGGCTATGTGAGCGTTTTCAATCGAAGTGAAGCAAATAGACCAAGTTTTGTGAACATGTCATCTGCTTCACTATTCATTGCGGCCGGGCTTGTTGGCCGTTCTGAGCTGATGAAGGGAGAAGCAATAGTGTGACACGTGCGAAGCACCATCTCTGATGATCCCTCATCTCCACTGCCAATTCTCGGCTGGAATCCCGAGTGTGCGATGTTATGATAGAGATTAAGAGGTCAAGACCCCGTGAAAGGTCTAGACGGCGTCATCTAATAACCTTGATCTTTAGAAAATAAAGGGAACACTAAATCATAAAGTACAAAGCGTTTCAGCTTGTATGAGATTCGGCAACAGTTTCAATGGAATGAAACTGGCACATCTCTATGGCTTAAAGAGGCAGGAATTATGAAAATAAGCGAACTCTTTTTACATTTTTCTTGTCACACAACAGCATCCTCAAAGTAGCCCACTCAACCAGTCGCAAGCCCAAAAAAAGGGCTAGAGTACTCATCATTAAACACTATTTACATCCATAATCAGTATAAGATGTGCCAATGCCACATCATGATCTCGCCTGAAGGCATAATAGCACGAAGAAAGATTTGGGCACCCACGCTATAGTTGCGTCGAATCGCCCATTTTCTTATGTTCAAGGGGACCAAAACCCTTTTTTTATGTGTGTTTTTAAAGTTTAAGATTATTGTCATTTTTAATATAAAAAATAATATATTTTGATATTTTTAAACATCATATATAACAAGGTAGATTATAAAAAAAATAATTAAATATATTATAACTCATGGAAAGAGATATGTATAATTAAAATAAAATTTATTTTTTTTATATAATAAAAATGATATTTTGAGTATTTTAATTGAAAGAAATTTTAAAAAAATATTTGGCTGTATTTAAATAAATTAATATATGATATTAATTTTATTTGATAGAATAAATTTATTCAAAATATTAAAAAAATATAAAATGAAATCATATGAAGATGACATATTTTATATTTTGTGTTCAATTAAGATATTTAAAATAAAAGGATTGAATTATACAGTAATTTTGGTTACGAGTAAGGCAATGTCAAATCATTAATATTTTTATCATTTGAATAATTATGATATATTAATAAGCATTATTCATTATTTATCATACTAAAATTAAATTTTAATATTATTACTAATGTTATGAAAACTTATTGAGTCGCATATTAAAATTAAAAATAATATATATATATATATATATATATAATTCTAAATGAGTTTAAGATTCGTTAAATTATTTGGGTATTGATTTTGACTAAGTTCATTATGTAAATAATGGATTAAATTTTATTAATACCTACTTTACTAAATAAATTAGATTTTATAAGAAAATTTAATTAAATAGGTTAAATTTAAATTAAAATTTTAAAAAAAATAATATAAATATGTAATATTTATATCTTAAAAATATATTTAGAATTTATTTTTTCATTCTTACTTTAAAAAATATATATAAAACATTACACACTTAAATCATAAGAACTAATACTTTGTATTAGATTTCTGATCGTGTAAATACCATTGAAATGTAGAAGCAATTGATTTGTATTCGTGGTTTAGTAAAAAACATTTAACTAGAAATATATACGTATTTACTGCGTTATATTATTTGCATATAATAACACTAGAATTTATCATACTGCGTTGTATTATATACATATGATAATACTATAATTTATCATATAGATCTTGAAAAGTAAACTATTTATTTTATATATTTTTCATTATATATATGTACTAATTTACTTACACTATCAATTTCCTTACTATTATCTCGTTAGGTTTCGTTGGAAACCAATTGCATCAACTTTGTTGACAATATCCATCAATTGGTGGCCTATTTTCACTCCCACCAAAAGCTAATTCAATATCCACATTAGATACCATTAGAATATCATGAGATAACATTTTCGCAGTTGAAAATAGAGAGTAACTACTTCTAACTCTTGGACATGAAGGAGATGGCAAGAGTGGCGAATGTTTCATATTTGTAATGTAGGAGCAAAAAGGAGAGGCACCGTAAGGATGAAGATTGTTGGAATTATAATGATCAAATAGTAGTAAATATCCTAAAGGGAAACTCCCTGTAAGGCATGCCAGGAGTTTGGTAGGTTGATAAACTAGAGTTATAAATAAACTAAAATATCTAATGATCTTATAAAATTTAGAGTATTAATTTCACTATAAATAAAATTATTAGAAAAGTCCAAAAAAAAAAAAAGAATATGTAAAATTTTACAAACGAATAATACAAGTAAAAAAACACTACACACTTGCATTTAATAAGTTCATTAAGAATGGTGAGGTCATCATAAGTAGTGAATTTATATTTTTTTTATTGTGAGTAATAAAAATAATGAAAGTTGGTACATTTATAAACATTGTGTTACTTGTTCTTCTTTGTTTCTTTATTATACTTGTGTTGTGTGTGGAATTACCTTTGCAAATTTTGCCAAGCAGAATCCAAGAGTGTTGATTAAGTGAGAGTGCTCGTGTATCATAGAGTGCCACTACAATAAAGGTTAAGTGACAAGTTAGTTGACCATGATACCACTTGTCACGAGACTTTTGTTTAGAATGGTACCCTATGATACTTGAGCACTCTCAGTCCATTAGCACTGTTTTACATGCACCACATTAGTTTCACATACACCACAAGTATAGTAAAATAATAAAGAACAAGCAACACTATATTTATGAAAATGCAAACTTTTAACCTTTTTATTATTTGCAACAATAGGAAATACAAAACTTTTAAACTTTTTATTACTTGTAACCAAAAAAAAATACAAACTCATCGTTCTCAAGGAACTCATTTAATACAAATGTGTAGTACTCTTTTACTTGTATTCTTGTATGTAAAATTTCATATATCTTCCAATTGGGACTCTCATAATGGTTCCATTTATAACGAAACTAGCACCTTAAATTTTTTAAAGTCACTAAAAAGCCTAATTCATTTATAATTCTAGTAAATAACAATTTGAAATACATCCAAAATTTATCTTTATGTTGAAGAGTTATTCATAATACATTTTTAACTTGTTTAAAACTTTTAACTTTAACCTACCACATCGCATTCGTAACCTTCTTGGCAAGACTGTTACAGGGGAGACTGTGAACAGCTCAAAATTAAATGGCTCCAGGGTAACGTCTATGTCGTCAGATGACTTCAACAGCTTCAATTTGTTTTCTTGGAACATGTAAACAGCAAATATATTCACTACTTCCACGGAAATTGGATCTTTCCCATTATTCCATTCGATATCATTAGGACTTGCCAAACAGGTTACAGTGTTTGAAAACATGTAGAATCCTACGTTTTTCCTGGTTATGGGGCACCATCCTCCTCCTTGACAATTGAATAGTCCCTGAAATCCTGTGTACTGTTTGAGAAGGTAAATGAAGAAGGCGTTATTATTTTTATCAAGGAAATTGATATTTCTACCCCATTTGAAAGAGTGTAAACTTACTTTGTTAAGGTTTCAAATCTTGAGCATTGTTTTCCCATCATATAATGGATCTTTAAACAGGCAATCTCTAGTAGGAAGAGCGTGGTATTGGCATCTTAAGATGAGCCATCCGGCAACACCAGGCTATTTAGCAGATCGAAATTGTGTTCTCCAATGGAGTCACTTACGTAAATTGGTCCTCCAGAAATGGCCATGGATGCAGCGCGGAACTCAGCACAAGGGCCAGTAGACTGGAACATGTCCCAATCTGGCTGAATCACGCTGCCCATTCCCGAGCTATTGAAGGCACAATGCACCATGTGACATCCTTGTAGCCAAAATGTCCCATTTGAAACGCCATGGGGTCACTACACCAAAAGTCATCTCCTGTATATAATTTTTTCGCCACAAAGTTGAGCTAACGTTAATGTTAGTATCTGAATTGTAGTATTATCGTTTGTTATACCTGAATTATCTAGATAAAATTACAGAGACATACCAACGCGGCCAAGTGACATGGCCTCTGTTCCAAGGTAAATGAAGTCGTTGCAGTGCTCCATGCTGGCAATGACGCCATTCCCTTTGAAATGTTTCCTAACTGAAGCTGTTAGTGGTTTATAATAAGCTTTAGCAAGCTCAACTCGACCACCAAACTCCTCGGCTAGCATCCCCAGCAACTGAACCCAGCCAAATACAGTACTGATATTAGAAATCTCTCTCTAAAAGCATAATGCTGCTGGGCTTAATCAATTATCATGTACGGTTTCGGCTGAAAGAATTAATATGTTTTCATGCTACCATTTATGCTACAGTACAGTTAATGTAAGACGACATTCATCTTAGTACTCACCAAAGCGACATGAGCCATGATAGTGAGATGACAAGGGTGTTCTGCTTAGATGCAGGTGGCATCGTATCCTGCAATTTCAATTACCACAACACGTGCAATGCAAGGTTGTACTGGCACCATTTATAGTATATTTATCTAGTCTCTAGCATATTCATCATTTAGGAATGGCATTTTCTGCTAAATTCATTTTATTTATACTATACACTTGCAAAAGCCACATTCTGCATACTCAATTAGAACCATCTAGTAAATGAAATTAAAAGATTAATTAATGAAGGCCACATTTGCCGTAATCAAAGCAGTACTTCACGTAAATCCAAATCAAGGCCATACTATTACACCATGTGAAGGTTAAATCTAGTAGATAAAAGATTTTCCAGAAATTATATGAATAACATTAATCTTGTCATCGTCGATCCCCACCGACTGGAGATGAGAGTGAAGTCCCTTGTACATTTTGTGAACTAGCTCCAGTGGGACCAATCCGATTCCGTTGTTGACTAACTTATCCACGGCCAAATCTTCCATGGTCGTCTGCGAAACCCTGTGACAATTTAGGAGCAGGCATGCCTCGGACATTGGGTCTGATCCCACCCCAACATCCACATAATGCATGCCATACATACACATTTTCTACAGTCCTAAATTCTTTTTTTAGGTCTCGAACAAAGGCACCCATTCGGTACTTTAGGACTCTTGTAGTCCCTAAATTTGTAATTTTCATCAAATTTTATGAGCATACATGGCATTTGCTCTCCAGCGCTCGTTCGATTCAATCCTTCTTGATCAGTAATGTGGTCATCGTCATGGCAAATGGACTGCCATCCATCATCAATAAGAATCATTCCTCGAGGGCACCCACCCTCCGCTAAGCCCTGGACCCCTTCCCAAACACCCTTTGGGTGTACCTCAAGATATCCCAAGTGCACCCACCAAATTTATCTACGATACCTGGCACTGTTTTCTCCTCAAGAAGCTTAAACGTCCCCAAATGGACTCGTACGAGCTTCATCGCCTCCTTAACGAGACTGTAAGGATCGTCGCCGACGTGCATATACATACAACTTCTGAAGCTCGAGCTACAAACCTGAGAGGACCCACTTTCCGGGCACATGTCTACGTAGTTATTATCGCTTTCGGGTTGAAGAGAAGCTCTGAAGGGCCCCTCGATAATTGGAATTAGAAGAACGTAGGGGCGTCCCAAGTCATTTTTGTCCATTATCATCATCTGAGCCTCATGTTCCATGTCTTTTCCATTATTGCCAACCCCCAGTGGGTGGTCCACCAAACTTTGAATCTGAATATGCTCATGAACCTAATACCACTAAGCTTGCCGATGGGCACCACGTGATGGTCTCTTGGCTCATCCACGTCAAACCCCACGAAACAGCCCACCGTGATCTTGGTCTTGTCTGCAGAGGTAAATGGTGATGGTATGACCATGATGTTCACAGAGACTTCTGTGAGAATTGGATGATCATTAGCAAGAAAGTTTGAGCCTTCCAACTTTGTGGATGATGGCAGTTGACCATCAAGAAGCTCCATTGCATCGACTGCATTTTTTATTAAGCTTGGAACCATGCAAAATCTAGTATTTGCAAGAAAATTTGAGAGGGATGGAGAGAGAATTTTGATTAGTTTGTGTGTGTGTGTGACAAAGGCAAGAAGTTAGGGTGTTCATATAGAAGTTTAGGTGGAAGAACATGGAACTAAAGGTGCACAGAAGCTTGGTTGTGAATTGCTCGTGTATGGAAACAGCGTACAAGTTGGAGCGTATTTTGCTCTCATGGGTCATTCTAACTGACATATATTTGTAGGGTATAACTATCATTTGATGGTTATCATACTTTCTTTTAGGAATATTATAACTGTCATTTGATGGTTATTATACTTTCTTTTAGGAATATTTTTCAAATAAATACAAGATGGTATCTAGTTGAAAGCTTGTGAATTCTGATCGATGTTAAAGCAAATGAAGTACAAATGACATAAATTCGAGTGATTGTACCATTGGAACCCTATTGTCTTCCACATTAGCTCTAGCTACTTTCTACTGTACTGCAGACAACTGAGAATTTTTGTCTTTGAATTCAATGGCATATTAGGAGTAGACGTGTATGTTTGAAGGCAAGAAGACCCACAATTGCAACATTTTGAGCAGGACAGAACGGATGGAAACATTCTATGGCGACCCTTTTTCTCGAGATGGAGCCTATATATCAAAGTAAGCTTGCGGGTACCGTGGAACGGCATTGGAAAATCTATTCCTTATTCCCTCTTGCAGTAATGCCTTTATCCGGCATATCTCCAACTTGCTTTTCTAGATGTTTGTCGAACTTCTTTACTCCACACCTTTCCTTGATTGCAGCCAAGTTTCATGGAGACTCTGCCACACACTTCTTTAATCCACATCCATTCAAAAACTCTGCAGGTTTTGATCAAATTAACATCCGTACATTGAGTATAGTCATTGCAGAAAATACAAAATGAAATAAATAACTAGTTAGATCAGTTCAGTCGTTAATTCTTGCTAAAATCATAGATGTGCACACAAGGATCACATGGACGTAGAGAAGGCCGAGTCTAACAAGTGCATAGCAATATGCACTTTCTTTCGACATGGCTTGAGGCAAGAAGCCCACGAAAAACAGTTAAGCAGATGCGACGTCGCATGTGCATGGGGGAATTACGCGGTGGACGCTAGCCCCTACCGACAGCTGAGATGAAACACGCGAGAGCAATGAGCATGCAGCGGTGGTGGCCAACCCCCAAGGTAACATATACTAATTATCTGTTGGTAACCGTCAAAACGATAACTACCAGCAGAACGTTAATTATACTCTTCAAGTTAGTGACAAAACCGACCGATTATCAAAACGACACTGGAATTCATTAGGATTTTGTGTACTCAGTGTTACCGAAATTAGTTACCATGCACGATGCATGCGAGCTCTTTTGTCGTTTGCTGGTTTTTTTAAGCCATCGAACCATTCAATTGTTCTCTTGTTCACGACACATAGGACATGTAAACTGTATCATTTCGGCCAAAATTAATAAAAGCACTCAACAACCGAAGCTCACCAGGGACAATTACATGACGGGTTCTTTTTTCAGTTGAAGTAGCCCGTTTATAGTGACGCATAGTTGGGTTTTTCCTTTGGTCAATTTACTTTGATCAGGTTGGTTTCTTGGGAATGTCAGTTTCTTCTAATATTTGGAAGAGCATTCCTAAGTTTTGGCTTTACTTAATGTATCTGGTCAATGAATGTGACAGAGTAAGTCCATGTGAAGGAACTGCCATTGTTCAAGATGAGCTACGTGAACAAGAATGCGGTGATACCGCAAATTACTTCTTGATTCAGCTACATGAATCTGAACCTGAGCAGCGCATAAAAAGCGATGCTTGAGTAAAGCCCAAAGCAATTCAGTGTGGGTTGAAGAATGCATGTATGAAGACCAAAGGCAAAGCCGTGAAAGTGAAGAACGCATGCATAAAGCCCACAGCAGAAAATATCAACTTGGTTGTGTTTCTAGGTTGGGATTTTAATATGAAATGGTCAAATGACACTAGTATTTTTTTAGGACCAGAGCTGAAGCCATGGTAAACATGGAAATTAATCTACCCACACACATTGTTATAACAGAAACTACTTGTTAGAGGGAATATTATCATTCCCTCGTTAGGGAAGAAGGGCTGTGCAGCAAAGGAGTCTAAAGGACAACTCAAATTTCCAGAATTATTAACAACTATTGAGAAAAATAAAAAGAAAAGGAAATAACTAGTTACTGTACACGCTACAAACAACAAAGGGGACGCTTAAAAAAAATGATAAATATCCGATAAGTTGATTAAGTCTGCATTTTGGCTTACAGCTTCCCCAGATACAGTTGCATTGTAGCCAATTTCTTTATCAGAAACAGAATCATTCTTATCCTCTTCAGCTCAACTCTCCTGTTATAACTCGTGGTTCAGCATCGCCAATTTCACGGTCCTACTCTTACAGCTTCTCTCGTAACATAAGCGCCTGAAAAGGAGAGGCTTTCAGCAATGATCAATAAACTCACTTCAATGGATGTTTAAATTCACATGCAGTGCATTTAACAATGGATGTTTAACAAATTACACAGCTACGGTGCCCATTATTATAACAGAACTTGTTCAGGCTTATAAAATATATAAATAAATAAAAATCTTTTACACAAGGCTTCTTAAGACCTTCACTAGCTTAATAGCTTCTCTTTGTCAAACTACGAAGTAGTATTTAATAACAGATGAATAGGTATCCCAACATATATATGTTTTTTGTGGAAACAAAACTAATCACCATTGAAAAGATCCAAGAAAGAACTAGAGCAGAAGATATAGATGCAGAACTGCATGATATACAACAATAAGAAACAAATAAGGTTTTCTAGGGAGGAAAAAGAAAATTGCAATGCCTCTCCTTCCTCATTTTGACTACCAATCTCGTCATTTTCCACTTGCCAGGTTTTACTCTTTGCCATCAATGCTTTTCCCATCTAGCTATTTGCAGTAAAAGAAACAGCAGCAATATTTGCCTCCAGTTCCTTCACCTTTTTGTCCTTTTCCTGAACCAAATTCTAGTATTATGGAATCCAAAAATAAACCAAAAAGAACTTATTCGGTGAGAAAAAGCATACAAAAAGAGTCTACAGGAAAATCCTGAATGGATGCAACTACCGCTCAAATACTATTGAAAGGGAGATGAACAACAAAAAAAATAATTGCATGATAAGGCAATAGAAAGTTCAGAATTTCAATGTTTGAACTGATTGTCACATGCTTCGTAAATTCATTGCAGCAAACTAGTTAAAGCATTTCCTGAACTTGATTGAAGTTATTTTTAGACTCATTCTTTTGAAGCAGCCAAAATCATCCCTGTTGCAACACCAAGAGCAGTTTCTTCCACTTTCGAATTACTCCGCAACAAACAATATTTTTGAATTAACCAACTGTCACAAACCAATTCTACATAAATTGCTCCAATTCACCAAAAGCATCATAAAATTCACAGCAGTTAGAATGTTTGCCAAGGAAATACCTTTTCTGAACCAACAATGTCGTCCTCGTCATCTTCAATTTCCCCGTAGCTTCTTTTGTCGCTGATAAATTTCCATTCACAAGTAAACAAAAAATAAAAAATCTAACCATATATAAACTAGTCTTCGTGGTATGAAATTTGAACTAACCAGAACGTCTTGCATTGTGATTCTGAGAAAAATCGCCCCCAAAATCGTCGTCCTGCGCTAAAAAAAATCCAATAAAAAACCCTAAATTCATAGACAAATAATTTATGCATATAATAATGGTAATGGGGAGATTGAAGCAATTACATCGTTGAGATGAGTACGAGAAGCCATAGAAATTGAAAATCCATTAAATTTTGGAGTAATCGCGCGCTTTGACTTGGAAGAGAAAACTCAGATGCGGTTGGTTTCATTGTTGCTAGTGATTACTCTTGGGATTTATTGAGCCATTTGATTGTCCACAGGTCGTGATGGAAATAGTCCAGACCATGACGCAGGCAGCATGGAAGCGCTTCTGTCCTCATGGTCGTGCATGGGATCCCGTCATCGTCGTTCAAGCCATTTAGTTCTTCTTTATACAAACGCTTGTCTTTATTCTCTATGTAGACTTGATGTTGTTCGTTTATATCATCGCTCCTGACTCTGCGTGAGAAGACGATCGCAAGTATATTTATCCCAAACAGCATGGCTGAAAGTTTTCTCCCTTGCGGCAGCATGGATTTGGATGGTTATAGTGAGGAAGAACTAAAATGCCAGAAGCAGGTAACCCCATATATATTCTTATTAATAATCTCTTAGTTAGAGAAAACTGAGCAGCATTTTGACGGGTTCATTCGGTTGCCAACTCCATTGCAAATGCGTCAAGTTTATGTTTATTGGGTCAATGTGATCATCAACTTCATTTAGTATTTGCTTTGATAATGCTAACGATGTCTGCACCTGAAACGAACGAAGCACACAGGGATTTCCCTCCAGGAAAGATTTTGCATACAGTTACCCTTCACAAATGATTGAAATGGATCGCGGGCGCGCGATGCTGCGCTCGTGTAATACATTATTGACATTCTTGGCATGATTGCAGAAAACTTATGCCTCTAAAGCTTTACAGACAAGAAAATGACTATATTTTAATGAATTTTTGTATCATAAGGTATAGTTTCAATTTTGTTTGGTTCTTTGAATGCACTTGAATATGCTTTGCTATAGATTTCTGTACATAACCATGGCTCCTTGCATCCTTCAATATTTTCCTTACCCCATTTGAATATTATCTTTATCGTAATTCAATTACCTTCTTTTGGAAAGCAGAAGTTCCTGCACGTGGCAAGATGGGGTCTCGATGACTTCTTCATAGGTTTGTCGTAAGAGGAAGTAGACTCCTGATAGGCATAATTTGTCAAGCCATTGTCATGTCTAACAGATAGCCCATATACTTGGTGGTCAAGATACCGAGCCCCTTGTTGCCGACCATAGCCATATCCTGCCATTTGGTTGCCATACATTTGCTGAGGATACATAGAAGCCATTAGGCCAGCTTTCATCTGATGTAAATATTTGCAGAAGTGTCGTCGGAAAGTCTGAGAATGGTGAAGGAATTTTTCCGGTGACTTCAGATGGTCATCCCTTCTTCCGGGGGGCATCTCCCACAGAGACCCCTTTCTCCGCAATTAAATGAGAAATCAATAAAAATAATGAACTGGAATTGCTGCCGTTATCACAAGTAGGTCTAGGCAAAGACGTAGAAGCCTTAACAAAGTAAAACATTAAGGCCCAAACCAATAATGTGGGCTCCAACAAGGCCCAAACAAATATGTGGGCTTCCAGTTATATACAAATA
Source organism: Swietenia macrophylla (assembly GCA_032401905.1). NCBI lineage: Eukaryota > Viridiplantae > Streptophyta > Magnoliopsida > Sapindales > Meliaceae > Swietenia > Swietenia macrophylla. Next base: position 7,112,329 of record CP135567.1, on the reverse strand, counting down.
GCCCATTAAACAGAAAAACAAATCTTGTTTATTTGGTTTAAATCAAATGCCACTTCAATTCTTTTTAAAAATTTTAAAATTATAAATAAATTCTTAAAATATAATTGTTCATAAAAATTTAATATTAAATTAATATTTTAATAAATTTTAAAAATTCTATCAGCTACAATCACCTCTAATTTAATTTAATAATGTGATTGGTTGGATTTCAAGTAAGCCATTATTCATGATTTTACTTTTGGAATTAAACCACTTAAGCTAGGTATGAAATTGCTTTGCTTTTGCCATGTCCCTCCAAGTATTTTGTCCACCCACCACAAGAATGGCAAACACATTATACTGTCTTTGAATTATATTGCTGATCTGATCTTGAATTGCTCATAGTTTTTGTCCATAAAAATAATTCCAAGTAATCTCAAATGTCCTGTCGGTAATGATGAGTTTATCACCATTGCATGTTCTTCGTGGAGTTTCCAGCTCTCTGTACAGGGAATTGCCTGTTCAATTTCTTTAAAACCCTAGTCATGGTCATACTCATATATGGTGGGCGAAGACACTTGACAAACAACCTTTTCTAACAAATCTTACCATACAAGCGTCCAAACAACTCCAATTTAATTAATCAATTAATTATCAATTAACAAAGATCATCATGCTAATAATTTGGAGCTAATTATACATCCCTATCTTAATTAGAATCATAATAATAATTAGTATATCGACGCAAGGATTTGGTTGTGTTCCACTCTGTCCCAACACTTGTCATCCTGTGATTGGCAAATGGCACGTGAGACTGGCACTCACTAAAATGACAATACACTTGGTCCTTCTTCCTTTTTTAAGTGTTGAAACTTTTCCTTAATCTTCATGGATGATGGATGACAAAAGGTAAATGGATATTAGGGTTTGTCGGCAGTGTTATTTCTTGCTTTGTTGACAGCATCAATCCAGGTATGGAATTTTTGCCTGTGGAGGGAACATGATGACTAACATTTGGGCCATAAGGTCTTCTAATACATGTTTAATTAATTTTAATCAACTTTCGAAATGGGTATCTTAATAGATACAATAACATTTTTATGCAACTTGATTTAGGGTTACTTCTATTGGGTTGTTGAGCTATTAGATATCGATAATTAATGGTTTTGCTTAGCCTCTCATTTGAGACTAATTTGGTGGAGGGGGTGCTCATTTGACAAAGGTAATTAGGGAATAAAACATCTTTAATTTCAATGATTAAACAAGTAGACAAAGAAAATGGTGGGTTTGAAATTTGAGAGCTCGTGTTTCAAATGTGAATGTTCTTCCACCATTTCTTTCAACATTGGTCGTATTGTGTAGACTAGTATTGTCTTCTTTGCCAATTGTTGAACAACCCATAAAGTAAATGCTAAATACCAAATTAATCAAAAATAGAAAAGACAAAAATTGAAGTTGATCATAAATTTTTCTTTGGGTACAAGAAGCTAATACCTCTTTAGCTTTTGGATGATGGGGAAGTGCTTTTTGTATGTAACAAGCATGCATAAATGGGATAGGGAGCAATACAAATATGGGTTTCCCCATCGAAATTCACTTTTAGACTTTTAGTGAACACGCCATGAGTGAAGAGAATATAAAAGAAAGAAAGAGTAAGGGCAAGAAATCAAATGCGAAAGTGGTTGAAAATTGCTTGAAGAAACACAAGGCAAATTGATTAGAAATGTAGGCAAGTTAGGAAACAAAAGGGGTCCCCTTCAAAACTCCATTGTCGAAGGGTCAACCTCAATGCTCTCTTTTCGTCCATCATTTTCTCACTGTGCAACCATACATGGCCATGGATTAATGGAGACCAAAAGCAGACGTGAATGACACGGTCGCCACCCAGCAAAAGTACTTTTGTCTCTACAATATTATCTTTCCGTCCATTTTTCTTTTCCTCACACGTCATAGCACTTTGAATTCATTCATAAGATTGCATGTAAGTCATTCAAGATGTGCACGTGTGAAAGTTTCATGCATACTCGGTTTCATCCATCAAGGTTTGAACAGCACGACACTATAGAACATTCACTCATCACTACTCTTTCTTCTAAAGGGAAGTGTGAGCGATGCTATTCAGGTTTTCTTGCATTCTAATCAAACCCTAGATCAAGTTTAATCATGTCTTTTCGTTGAATCTCTTTTCGCCCTCATGATTAACTTCATTTTCCAGCTTCCATCAACCTTAATATACATCATGATCAAGGCAATGTTTCCTCTCTAATTCCCAGTTTGAATGCTACCAAATTCTGGTGAACAGTTTGTCTCCCTGTAAACATAATCATTTTTATATATAATGAACAAATTGTTTTCACGTCAGATCATCCGAACCCACCAACCAACCAAGCAAATTAAGTTTCTAACGTTAACATTTCTGTCAGGATATCTCATTTTGACGTCATAATTATTTCATAAATTGTAAATGAAGCTGCAAAGTGGAATAGAAAAATGCCCAGAGAAGCAACAATATGAACGACAGACAGTAATTATGATAAACAGAAGAGCCATAAATAGCGGCGCATTTCCTCGACTACACGTAAAATTATAACATATGGTTACAGTTTGTGGACAACCTAAAATAATAGAGGCCTAAAGTCTCTCCACCAATCAAATCACTGATTGTTTTCCTAGAAAAGTTACTAAAGTCTGACTTTCTGATTTATAACAGTGTTGATTGCTCGAGACCACATAGGTGGCGTGGTCCGTAAACCACCATAAAATTCTAAATTTGGAGACCACATAAGCAGGGTGGTCCGTAAACCACCATAAAATTCTAAGTTTTATATATAGTAGTAGTATATATTGGTGTGGTTTGTTTCCATAGAGAGAACTCTAGTTGTTTGAGCTTCTAATTGGCAGCAGATTCAATGAAGGAAACACTGAGATACTTAGCAGGCATTGCAGGCCCGAGTGGTTATGGCTCGAAATCAACAGCTGAGCAAGTTACTGAAGGCTTGCTTCTTCCTTCTCATCATCATCTCACCGCCATAATCACTGGTTAGTATTTTTATACTAAGAAACTTAAGCTTCATGGTGATATGGGAAATCTTTCTTCTTTGTCACCTTTTTACTGATCACTGGTGTATGGGAAATTTAAAAAAACTTGAGAAAATTAAGGTATAATACAGAGTTATTTTCCTTTTCTTTCTCTTTCTTCTTTGTTTCTGCGTCCCATAAAGAGCTTATCTGATGGGTTCTGCATGAGTTTTGCCCCCTTTGTTTGGAAGCTGAGTGTGCTAAACTTGAGTTCCTCAAGAATAGTATCAGTACCATCCTCCCTCTCTTTGTCTACTGGATCCTTCAAAGATTCATGAACATGGTTCTTACTTTTTTCACATAGGCCTTCCTTCTTTTTTGGTTCTGGGAAAATTTCACACTTCTCCATACAACTTCGTTCTGGTTAAAAACTTGACAGTCTAAGAAGAAATTTCATGGCTTCCAAATGGAGAGGAAGCATGCATAGATTTTGTATTATTCTCTCCCTCAATTCAGCATATACGTATTTTGAATTTACTATATACAGCGGTTGTGGGAAGATATGGCTTTTGTCTCTTGTGATGATGAATATGCTTCTCTCATTGGTCCATATTAGATCACTGCAGCTTTCTGGGCCATTATGAGAATATATTAACTATATTAATGATATCGTAGTTTATATTATCTAGAAATTTGTCTACAATATTCTTGAGTATCTCATTAGAAAAGCCTGAAGATCTTCATGCATTATCTAGTTTTTACTATATTCTGTACAAAACTTATCATTGCTAACTTTATAATCTCTGGTTAAAGGGGCGACGTCGGGTATCGGGGCGGAAACGGCAAGAGTATTAGCAAAGAGAGGGGTGAGAGTTGTGATTCCGGCGAGGGACTTGAAAAAGGCAGCAGAAGTGAAGGAAGTGATTGAAAGAGAGAATCCAAAAGCTGAGGTTATGTTATTTGAGATTGATCTGAGTTCAATGGCATCTATTCAAAGATTTTGTCATGAGTTTCTAGCTCTACGGCTACCCCTTAACATCCTCATGTGAGTACAAATACAAGTTTTCTCCTTACACTTTTTTACCAGAATGGAGAGAGAAAGATTATCAGAGCCTGAGAGTGGGGGTCTTGTTTTTGTTTCTCAGAAACAATGCAGGGGTATATTCTAAGAATTTGGAGTTCTCTGAAGACAAAATTGAGATGACCTTTGCGACAAATTACCTTGGTAATCTCTGATTTCTTTATTGTCCATCTGTAAATTGATTATGATCATATTGGTAATAGCCCACTGCCAAGACAGGTCAGGGAAGACCAAAACAAGCCCAAGCCTTCCGAACCCCAAGTGTGGAATAAGAAACTTTTTACAGGCCTGCCAAGGCCCAATGTATAATTAAGAGAAATGTGGGCATTCTTGAAGTCTAATTACTGTGTTTTTGTTTGTTTGGCAGGGCATTATCTATTGACTGAAATGCTAGTAGAGAACATGATAGAAACAGCAGCCCAGACAGGTGTCCAAGGAAGAATCATTAATCTTTCCTCTGTAATTCACAGTTGGGTGAAGAGAGATGATTTCTGCTTCAGCCGACTACTCAATCCAAAGAAGTAAAACCCTGACTCTTCTTTTCATAACAAATTTCAGACTTCAAAGCAGTTACCTTTAGATTTCCACAGCATATGCTCAGCAGCTCAGTCCATTGACTAACACATTAATGCTTGCATGCTTACAGCTACAATGGCACTTGCGCATATGCTCAGTCCAAATTGGCTACCATAATGCACGCCAAGGAAATGAGCAGGCAGCTGAAGGTAAATTCTTCCTTTCCAAATTCATCAAATCAAAGCATTTCTTATAAAATGATTTGTAACTAATCCTAGAAAAACATTTTTCTTGCTATTTTGCAGGCTAGGAATGCAAGAGTAACTATTAATGCAGTACATCCAGGCATTGTAAAGACCGGAATTATTAGAGCTCATAAGGGTATCATTACAGGCAAGAATTTGTTGCAATGCCCCGCTGTCGTTTTAAATTTCCATGGTCCCAACCCAAAAAGCTTGTTCCACCGTTCATAGAAATTGTTAGGTTTAATGGGTTACACCAAAATCTAATAGCTCCAAATACATCTGTGCATGCAGATTCTCTGTTTTTCATTGCCTCCAAGCTACTAAAATCCACATCTCAGGTTTGTCTACACATTCCTGTCATCTTTTTTAGTTCAAAAGATCCATGAAACCAAAAAACAAAGAGAGAATATTTAATAATTTCAGCAGTTTTTAACGATATAAAAAGCTGTGAATGCAGGGAGCATCAACTACATGCTATGCAGCTCTGAGCCCGCAGACAGAAGCCATCAGCGGGAAATACTTTGCAGACTGTAATGAGAGTAACTGCTCAGCGTTGGCCAATGATGAAGCTGAAGCAAAAAAGCTGTGGAAGCAGACCCGTGCACTTATCCACAGACGATTGCGTCAACCATCCCTATAACATTCCTTTCCTCTCACTCACTTACCAGCCATGTCGACTTCAGAAGCCATGTGTATTAAGCAATTATGTCTGTATGTTTAGTAAGAAGGCAGTAGTCTAGCAAAAGTACATGTGAAGAATAAAATACTTCAGAAAATTTGCCTCCTGTTAAGTTATTAGCCACTATACAACTTTCTTGTGTTATTCAAATTTCTCTCTCTTGAATAGCCACAAGTTGTGGGGTACGCAGCTAATATAAGAGCACAATACAGAGCATTTTAAGTTTTAGAGGGTGAATCATGCAGACAAATTGAGATAAAGATATTAAATTTAGGTATGGAAATCACTAGCAGTCGATAACATAGAATATTTGGGATTATCACATTGACATTTCATCCATTGTTATTTCATTTGGTTAATGAAATACAAATAATTAGCCAAAGCAACCTCCTGGTGAAGCAGTATCGTTTGCTGAGCCACAAAGCTTAGGTTGCCATGTCTGCAGTCTGAATATGCTCAGCCTATCATCTAGGTTTTCTAAGGTACATCAACTTTCCCGCCTTTCATGTTAACCATCCAAGAATCAAGTCACAGACTAACCAAACAGATTGAACTGTCTCAAGCATAGTATCAGAACGGAAATGACAAAACAGCTTCCACTTCTTCATTTTTTAACCTTCCATGCATATTTGGTATCTTCAGTTAGGAATTTCCTGCAAAGGTTAATAATGAGATAATATACATATCCGAGAAGTGCATAAGTCTTCTCCTGAGCATCATGAGGACAAAGAGAAAACTAATACATGAATAAAAAGAATGTCTAGAGATTTCCTTCCTAACATCACAAGGATATCAGAAAGTTGAAAATGTTAATAAAAAAGTTGTATCTACATGAGAAGTCCTAACTTGATTTGTACGGAAAGAACTTTACTAATTTTGTACGGACAGATAGATATTAGGTTACCTTAAAACGGGGTGATCGACGAAGAGATGATGCTGATGTAGGGGATAGAAGTTTTGATTTAATCCCTCTTCCGTAAATAACTTTGTTCGATTGTCGGTTAACTTCTCTATGACGATTGTGATGCTCTTTTTTCTTTGTTGGAGATTCACTTCTGCCAGTTGAAACTGAGACAACTGGAGCAGACACAGAGATAGTGGAAGATTCTTGGCGAGCAGCTGTTAGTTCAGACGGTAAACCTGAGTCATAAATGATAAAATTATTTATGAGGAAAAAAAGATGCCCTTGCATGGGTAGAAATAAATAAACGCATAAAACTTAATCATCTTTTGTACTGATTCAAGTCACCAACGTAAAATTTCTAGAATAAAAACTTAATGAAGAGAATAGAAGAACTACCGCATTAAGAGAATATCATCTTTCAAGCATGTAGAATACAGAGTAAAAGAGAAAAAAGAAAGATGAGCATATACCAAGTGCTGCAGCTTCTACAAACTTCTCTCTCATAATTCTGACAAATTTGAACAAGCCATTCGTTCTGTTCAACTCTTGGATGGACTCCTTAATGTTGTTCAATGTTGGCTCACAATCTAACACTACGGAGTGAAAGGACTTATATGATTGAAAGTATCCAATGTTAATATATGCCAAAGTAATAAATAAGTAAACTCTGTGCTTACAGGTGTAGGTATCATCTGCATGGCGAACGGTGAAAGGGTACTCTTCATTTGGATTTTTCAAACTGACATTTCTGAATGTGAATTTTACCCCTACTAGTAAAGGAACTTGTAAGTAAAGAAATCACACTTGAGAGAAAACTGATGCTGCAAAGTAGCTGTGATTACCATGTCCACCTTCAATATGAAAACCAAGAACCCTATTGTACCACGAGATGGCCTCTTGAATTTCTCCTTTATGTTCAAGGTCTTGTTTTGTCTTTTCTCCAGAAGTAGCCAAAGCTATGTACAATGCCCAAAAAATGAAAGGAAATAGTGCCAGAAGCAGCAGTAAACTAGATACTGAGTCCATTAATGACAAACAGTGGTATACACACTAACAAATTCACCATTTATCAACAAAACAAGAGAATATAGTTTTGGAGAACACAGAGAAAGAGAGAGCAAGATCACACAGAGAGCCACATTTATCAATTCACTATATTGTTATATATCCATCATGTAGTATATTAGGCATACGCAAAATTACACAATCAGCAGAATAACTATATCTATTCTCCAAACAATAATTTTCTTTTGATCCCTTTGAATTAAGTTTGCACAGCTCAATGAACAGCCGAAAAATATATTACAATTTCTAACAAGATAGATTGAACTACCATAGGTAATAAAAACATCATGTGTCTCAACTTCTGAATTACAGAACTCAAAAACAAATCAAAATTCTGCAGTAACATGGCAATGCTGCATGCCATGAGCCCATATCGTCGTCTCATGTAGGCATGATACAATTAAAAACAGCCAAAGTCTTAATCCTACCAAATACCTTTTGCATCCTAACCCCAAGAATGAATTTAAGAAACCCTAATACGTCATGTTCATAAACAACCCTGATATCCATGGTCCACCACCAACAGCCGTAACCATGTCAACATGATTTCTTATATAGATTAGTTTATAAACAAACACCAGAATACACAACACACACATCAATATTACATTTCCCTGGAAACAAGCAAGCCAATAAAATCAATATATGATTTTTCATTATAGAGATAATCACACTGCAACACATGCATGAAACACTAAAATCAGTCAATGCAAAGAAAGGAAATTACCAAGAGATTGTTTAGATATGATCGCAGTGTACTCGTCTCTTCTAGTCCTTTGAACTTCCACAGTTCTTTTTAGCTCATCTATTCTTGCTTTTGCTGCCAATATGGTGTCCCTGGTTGCCATTTGCTTGGCTTCTTTACGGGTTTTCACTATACAGCAAAAGAAGAAGAGACAAGTAGTACAAGTTTCATTTTTCTACTTTTCGGTGAGAATACACGAAAACTACTTAAATCATCATATCACATAGCAATATTGAGAATGGTTAATAGAGAAAAACAACAAAATAAATGCACTAGTTTATGCAACACAATATGTTTAAAAAGTGTATCACACCTTCGCCAGCAACACTGATACATAAATAGAGTCCACACATAGTGAAAAATGAAAAGGGAGTATAAATTAGAAATTTAACCACTATTTTTGGTATTTCCAGGATGCTCAAAATAGGAAAGAAAGAAAAAAACACAATCTAGAAAGTCTTGTTGAGAGTTGCAATGAGATGCTATAAATCAAATGATCAACATCAATGTCAACTATTGCTGTGCTAAAATCATTCAGTTAGGATACTAGGTACAATTATTATTCACATATTATTCATATTTTTTTGGACGAATTAAGGAACAAACATCATAATACATTTAACCTAAATTAGCATTAGCATAGCCGTACCTGATAGTACTTTCACGAACTCATCTTCAGCGTCTCTCAAATCAGCTTTCATCTTCGCTAATTGCGCTGTTAGTAGTAAACAGGCGACAAATCAAAATCTAAACTCAATAATCTCAAATAAGATTACTGAGTACTAAACCTAGAAAACACCAGTTCAAATTCTTGGAGATATAATTTCCAAAAACCCCAGTTCTAGCTCCATTTCGTAATCTCAATTTCAAAAAACCCTAGTTTCACACAGATTGCAGTGTAGAAATAACGACCAAAAATCACACATGTAATTTTACAAGGGGAAGTAAAATTCCATTCTCACCTTGATTTTGGACGGTTTGTTGCGCTTTGGCCTTGATAGACTCGAGAGACTGCGAAAACGACGTCGCGAAAGAGTCCATTTTCCGCTGACTGGTCGGAATTTCTCTCTCGCAAATCAAACGCAGGGACTCCATCTTTGTCCGTACAGAGTCCTCCACTTTGCTTTCGTGTAGAGCGTTTGTGAGAAAGAGAGGGAGAGCGTTTACGATTTGAATTATCAATCGATTTAGCCACGCCCGCGCTTTTTGCTTTCAAGTCTTTCCCCTTTTCTTTAGCAAGTGGGAGATGAGACACATTCGGCAGCGCCGGAACTCCACGATCTAGCCGAAGACGTTGACACGTGGTATCATCTGGATGCGTCAGGTGGTACAAGCTTTCATAGTATTAGGCCAGGGTGTACTGAACATTCATTCGGGGTGTATGCAAGAAACAGCAAGGCCTCAGCAGAACGGGCTCAAAAATAATGGGCTTTCTGATCATACTAAACGGGTACATTTAGTAATATCGCGGGTTCGAAAAGTAAATTGCTTGTGGAATTTTGAACGATGCATGAAAGGATTAACCACAATTCATACATATACCGATACATTCAAAAATCTTTTAGCTATACAATTTAAAATTATTTTAATAAAAATTTAAAATATTTTTAAATATTATAATTTTTTATTTTTTATTTTAAATTTTTATAAAATAATTTTAAATTATATAACTAAAAAATTTTTAATATAACGATACATGCATATACCATAAGCAATTCAATAAATATAATAAAATTGTGTGATTAAAATATATATATTTATTAATTTTTTCAATACAATTATGACTACAGAATTGAACGAAAACAAATGGATTGATTGAATTTTAAAAGTTAATTCAAAATTAATTTAATAATAAATTTTATAAAAATTATATTTTAAAAATTCATTTAAAACTCTTTAAAAAATCACTCAAATTCACTTATTATAATTTGATTATCGTAGCAAAGTTATCGAATTCCAAAGAGAGAGAGAGAGAGAGACTTTGAAGACTAAAACAAAGCAGAAACAATACATGGTATAAACTATCTTTTTATTAATTAATGAATTCTTTGGAGCCGAAAGAAGAAAAGCCAGAGCGCCATTAACCTTGAAAAAGAGGAAGAACATTCCAAGAAACAAGAGATTGCCGGCCGTTAGTTTTGATGTCAATTGAATTGAAAGCAAAAGCACAAAACAAAACCCACCTATCAAATTTCAAAAAGCACGTATCAAACCGTCAATGAAAGAATAGCTTTTGAAAAAAGTGCTTAATTACGGAGTTAAATTTGAGCAAAATGGAACATACAAACAAGTGGGTAGCATGCTTTCTGATTATATTATTTGTGGGATTGTATTTGCATCTCTATCTACCGTCCATTTGTCCCTAGTTGACTAAACTTTTGGTAGAGAAGCCACTGCCATTGGGATTGTTAGTTTCTCATTGTTACTCAATAATTGCTCAAAGGCTAGCAGGCACTTTCCTTTGCCAGTTAAGTAGTGTATTTGCAAATCAAAACGTACGTGTGTTCTCATCAAACAAAGATGAACATATGAGAGATTTGGAATCTAAATATTAATACCGTTAATGTTCAAGCCATGGATACGATCACTATAGATTACCGGTACATGTCAATGATTATCAAGGGCTTATTCATATTACCCACACGATGTTGCATGTTTAATTAGACTAATGCATGTGTGACCAGTGTATCACTAACATGACTGTCATCTTTTGTGGTAGTCAAAAAATCTTATCCATGACCGAGTTCGTGATTTGGTCATCTTCATTTAGACCACGTGTCATTCACCCAATACGTCTAGGATTTCGAATAGTTATCTTGATTTGATGTGCCTACTTGAGTGTTGGAAAAAAAAAAAAAAAAAAAAGAAGGAAGATCCACCAGAGCCCAGAAGATCAAACCAGGGCCATGGCACACATGATGTTCCCAGTGAATTTGAATAGAAAATGACCACCCATTTACCAAGCCTCATACTTGTGCAACTTTCCATGCTTCAACTAAAAACTATACACTTGCAGAAATGTCCTCTTTCCACAAATTTATTGGTTCTGTTCATCCCCATCAAATTCTGGCATATTAAAATCTTATTCAAGATGTATTAGAATTTGAGTATGACAATTATGGGCCTATGGAAGCCTAAGCAATTATAGAAGAGAGGAAACATTAATGTTGGGTGGGAGAGTCCTCTCCTTTTGATGGGTTGTGCTTTGTCTCTTCCCTTCTAGTCTTCTGCGACTGCCATCCACAAAAAGATTTCATAAAAAGCTGTCCTCCACGCCATGGCTGGCTGGCTGGGTACTGGCTGTTCTTTTCTTTGCCTTTTTTTAATCAATAAATAAAATCCCTCGTGATCATGTGCAAGCCCTCTGCGATCAAGTGCCTAGATTCCTAGTAGGCACAGTGCTTGTAAGATAATTTGAGTAAAATAATAACAATGATAAAGCACAATACATCACTGTCCCGAGGCAGGCAGTATCAATATCTTTGATTTGTGGACTATGCTTTGCTATGTAATTTAATGTATGATAATGATCAAGTAATCCAAATCATATTCTTCGCGACATCACGCGATGGCTTATTATGTGTAATTTAATGGAATTCTTACAATTAATTGTCCAATTGAAGAACTAGTAATTTTCTAAATTTGATTTAGATCTTAATCTCAATTAAGAAATAGTAAGGTTCTCTTCTGCACTGTAACAGTAAGACTGTAACAGTAAGCGGAGCTGCGTGCAAGTATTCTGTCAATGGCCATGGCTGGCCAAGTAACCAAGAACTAGCTATAAGAATAATAGTGTAGTCCACATGATAGAGACATTAGAGTTCTTTATTCACTTGTTAATTAAATCATAAGTATAAAATTATAAATAATCCAAGAATTAAATCTGTGAATTGAGGTTCAATTCTGCAAACTAGACTCACTCTTATGTCTTGTCAAGACAAAAGCCCTGTAAGATTCCGAATGCTAATTGGCTAAACATGGTGCGACTAGCAACATCAATACTTTCGCATTAACTATATTTAGCTCAATTCTATTTGTTTCCAAGGAAAAATCCAGGAGAAAATGAAAGAAAATTTGAGGAACAAGGCCACATAATACATAGTAAAGAGAGAGAGAGATTTTCTCACTCTTCTTTCTCTCATTCAAGTTAAAAAACAGTTATCTTGCCTTTCCCCCCCACCTTTCTCTCTCCTGTAAAAGAATGTTAAATAACACCCCGTCTAAAATTCCATTTCTCTCTGCACAAACATCATGCCTAGCTGTTTCTTGGATCCGGAGATTCTGGGTTTCTTTCTTATTTGTTAATTTTGATACATGTATATAAAAATACACTTAGCCCACAAGACATGATTTGGTTTCACCAATTGTTATTGTTCCTCCCTAGGCTCAAACCCTCTCTTTCTGCCGTGCCGTGTTGTGTTTATTCCTCTCTTTGGAATTGGAGTTTGTAGCATAGCTGTAATGCCTGTATATCCGTGGACCCTCTTGTCTTCTTTAATCCTTTCTTTTTGCTTTCTGATTCTCTTCCCTCGTACACTTTTCGCCGTTAACCAACAAGGTGAAGCGCTTCTTTCATGGAAGAGAAGTTGGAAGGGATCACTTGATGGGTTAAGTAATTGGAATCTTGGTGATGAAACCCCCTGTGGGTGGTTTGGAGTGCTCTGCAACTCCAACAATGAAGTTGTGGGATTGGATTTGAGGTACGTTGATTTGCTTGGAATCGTTCCTTCTAATTTCACCTCATTGTTGTCTTTAAACAGGCTGGTTCTATCAGGAACCAACCTCACTGGTTCAATCCCAAAAGAAATTGGTTCTCTTACCCAACTGAATTACCTAGACTTGAGCGAAAATGCCTTGACTGGTAAAATCCCAAGTGAGCTCTGCAGCTTGCCAAGCCTTGAAGAACTCCATCTCAATTCCAATCAATTGAAGGGCGCGATCCCATTCCAAATAGGGAACCTCACGAACTTGAAACAATTGATCTTATATGACAATCAACTCAGCGATGGAATTCCCAGTTCAATTGGGAAACTCATGAATCTTGAAGCAATTAGAGCTGGTGGGAACAAGAACCTTGAAGGCTCCTTGCCGCAAGAAATTGGTAACTGCACCAATTTGCTAATGATTGGCTTAGCAGAAACAAGCATTTCAGGGTTCCTCCCACCAAGTCTTGGCCTCTTGAAAAAACTCCAAACGCTTGCCATCTACACCGCTCTCCTCTCAGGCCAAATCCCACCGGAACTCTCTGACTGCACCGAGCTTCAATACATTTACCTATACGAAAATTCCCTCACAGGATCAATACCAAGCAAACTGGGTAACCTTAAGAATCTAGCAAACCTATTTCTCTGGCAAAACAATCTAGTCGGCATCATTCCTCCTGAGCTTGGCAACTGCCGTCAGTTATCAATCATTGACGTATCAATGAATTCGTTAACTGGAAGCATTCCTGAAACACTTGGCAATCTCACCGCACTGCAAGAGCTCCAACTCAGCGTCAATCAGATCTCGGGCCAAATTCCGGCTCAAATCGGAAATTGCCAGAGACTTACGCATATCGAGCTCGACAACAACCAGATCACAGGCGCAATGCCTTCCGAGTTAGGTAACTTATCAAATCTAACTCTACTGTTTCTATGGCGCAACAAGATAGAAGGTGAGATCCCACCGTCCATCTCCAACTGTCAGAATCTCGAAGCCGTTGATTTTTCTCAAAATGGCTTAACGGGGCCCATTCCAAGAGGAATATTCCAGCTCAAGAAACTCAACAAACTGCTGCTTCTTTCAAACAACCTCTCTGGCATTATCCCGCCAGAGATTGGAAATTGCTTGTCTTTAATTCGTTTTCGAGCCTACGATAACAAGTTAACCGGATTCCTTCCTCCGGAGATAGGAAATTTGAAGAAATTGAATTTCTTAGATCTCGGTTCAAACCTGTTGACCGGAGTTATACCGGAAGAAATATCGGATTGTCGGAATTTGACCTTTCTTGACTTGCATTCCAATTCGATTGCTGGAAACTTGCCAACAAGTTTAAATCAGCTTGTTTCATTACAGTTTGTTGATTTATCGGATAATTCGATTGAAGGGACGCTAAGTCCAAATATCGGATCGCTGAGTTCGCTCACCAAACTCGTTCTTAATAAGAATCGGTTTTCAGGTTCCATCCCGAGTCAACTGGGTTCATGTGTGACGCTGCAGTTACTTGACTTGAGTAGTAACCAACTCTCAGGGAATATACCGCCAACTTTGGGAAAGATGCCTGCGCTTGAAATAGCCCTCAATCTGAGCTGTAACCAGCTTTCCGGGATAATACCGGCGGAACTTGCGGGCTTGGACAAGCTTGGGATCTTAGACTTATCGCATAATCAACTATCCGGCGACCTTCATTCTCTGGCGGAGTTGCAAAATCTTGTAGTGCTCAATGTCTCGCACAACGACTTCTCGGGTCGGGTGCCGGAAACGCCCTTCTTCGCGAAGCTTCCTCTCAGCGTCCTCGCGGGAAACCCTTCCCTCTGCTTCTCCGGCGATCAGTGCGCCCATTCCGATAAAAAGGATGGCACATCTAAACGTGCGGCGGCAGCGCGTGTGGCTATGGTGGTGCTACTATGCGCCGCGTGCGCTCTTCTCCTGGCCGCGCTTTACATCGTCCTCCTACCCGAGATAAGGGGCATTGGTAGGTCCCACGGCAACGACAGTGATGATGACGTGGAAATGGGACCACCGTGGGAGCTAACACTATACAACAAGCTAGACTTCTCAATTGCTGACGTGACAACATGCTTGACAGCGGGCAACATCATCGGCCGAGGCCGGTCCGGCGTCGTTTACAAGGTGACACTACCTTCAGGAATAACCGTGGCAGTCAAAAGGTTCCGTGCATCGGAGAAAATATCGGCAGGTGCATTCTCATCCGAAATAGCTACGTTGTCAAGAATTCGACACCGAAACATCGTTAAATTATTAGGCTGGAGTGAAAACCGGAAAACTAAATTATTATTCTACGATTACATGCCGAATGGCACACTAGGCGCCTTGTTACACGAGGGGGAGTGCGCAGGATTATTGGGGTGGGACACACGGTTCAAGATAGCACTAGGCGTGGCTGAGAGTCTCAGTTATTTGCATCACGATAGTGTGCCTGCTATCTTGCACAGGGATGTGAAAGCGCACAATATTTTGTTAGGGGAGCAGTACGAATCCTGTTTGGCCGATTTTGGATTAGCCAGATTGGTGGAGGACGATAATGGCGGTTCATTTTCGGCTAATCCGCAATTTGCTGGGTCCTACGGGTACATTGCCCCGGGTGAGTTTTCAGAATTTTTCTGTGATCTCTAGTCAATTTTCTGTGATCTCTACGGGCTAAATGATTAATTTTTATTGATCTTATTGTTGTGCAGAATACGCCAATACTCTGAAAATCACAGAAAAAAGCGATGTTTACAGCTACGGAGTAGTCCTTTTAGAGATCCTGACGGGTAAGAAACCAGTGGACCCATCGTTCCCTGATGGGCAGCACGTAATTCAATGGGCTCGTGATCATCTAAATAGCAAGAAGGACCCAGCTGAAATCCTTGATCCCAAACTACAAGGCCATCCAGACACACAAATACAAGAAATGTTACAAGCACTTGGAATCTCTCTACTTTGCACAAGCAATCGCGCAGAAGATCGCCCCACAATGAAAGATGTGGCCGCATTATTGAGGGAAATCCGACAAGAACCCACGATCGGGAGCGAGGCCCCCAAGCCGACTACCAAAAAGATTGAAACTCTATCGTATTCGTCGTCGTCGGTGACCCCAGCTCAACTGTTACTCCTTCAAGGCCAAGGCTCATCAAATTCCTCACTTGCTTATTCATCTTCATCGGCCGCTTACATTCCAAGAAATCAGTAACGACGTCTTCTTATCTTCATCTACCGTTGGAGATCATTATTACGAATATTGTTTGTTAGGGGTAGAGGGATAATAAGGGTATTAAATTTCAGGTGTTGTTCAAAGTTAGCGAGGATATTTTGGGCGGGTTGATGACAGGATGGCAACATCAACGTATAACAACGTTCAATTTATGGTTGCCTGGTGAATGAAAGCTATTTCTCCATTCTGCTTTTGGATATGGTTGCATGCAACAGCCGCTTTCTAGCTGAGGCCCCTACCACGTGAAAGGGAGAGGCCCGTTTATGCATACAACATACTAGAATGAAGCCAATTTGTTAATGCCAAATGCTCAATTACAACTTCTCTTCTTCCCACTGTAACAAAACCCGTGTGTTCTTTCGTTTTCACCCAAATTATTCTAAACTCTCGCTACTTTGGTACGTACTTATGTTTAGGGTGGGCAAAAATTTCGATTTAAATTGATTTAAGATTATTGATTTTAATTTATACTAAATCTATTTAAAATAATAATTAGAGACAAATTAAATTATTAATGTATTATTTAAATTATTTAATCACGTTACCGAAATTACGAACTGTGATTATCTTGTATTTAATTTTATTGTCTTAAAAATATAGAATAAATTTTTTCTTAATTTTTTTATTCTTATTTTTAGTAAAATATTAACGTATTGTATAATTAATAATAAATATTTTAAATTAAATTTAATAAAATTATAAATTAATTTTATATTTTATAATATAAATTAAAATATTTAAAATATAATTTAAATTATTTATTATTAAATATATTATATATTAATATTTATTTAAATTAAAAATAAAAATGACAGAGGCAATATTCGCAGCATAAATTGCAAGTAGTGTACCTACACTAAACCAACCAATTCCTTTGTGCCATCACAGTAACACACAATTAACAGCAAGCAAGCAACGGCTAGTGACCACCGCTTCATTTGCAGAACAAAGGCAACAACAGTAACTTCTGACAATGCAAAGACAAGAAAAAGGAAATTACAGTAGTAGCCAATTATGCCGCTAGTAACCAGCAAGACTGAGTAGCTTCTTCCAAGCAGGGCGACTAGAAATTTTTTCCCACCATGCGTTAACATTCTTCCTTTCTTGGATCAAGTGCCCCATTCCAGCTTCGTTCACCAGATATCTTATTCCAGGCAGATGGCTCAGATCAGCCAACGTGAAGTTATCTCCGGCAAGATAGCTGCTTTTAGACAGCCTTTCCTCGTAGACATTGAGCACCGCCTCCAGCTTCTGCTCTAAAGTGTGGATTAAAGCTACGTCGCCGCCGCGTTGTCCCAGTCGAGGTAGAATTACTAGCTGAAGCACCAGATTGTAGACCAAGTCATTGAAATTGTGTGCTTCCACTTCCAGCCATTGATCAACCAGAGCTCTCTCTTCCAGCGTTGTTCCTAAAAGGTTCGCCCCACGGTCTGCATACTTTGCTGCGTAGTATCTTACGATTGCCCTAGACTCTGCGGAAATCAAAATTATAACTTTTCAATAATTAAAAAAATGGACACCTTTGGCTTGTACTGATTTAGACTTTCTAATACTTCATAAATGTTGGCTTGGGTGAAGCATATGATGGGCTATTTACTTTGCTTAATCTTGTAAATTTTTTTATTTTTCAATGTAAATATTGCTTTAAGAGAAGGATAATTTTATTAAATTAATATTATTAATACATTAAAAGTATTTAATTAATAAATAAAAAAATATATTTATTAGTAATAGTAAAAAAAGAAATTAATAAAGAATTTCATAAATTTTTTATTATATTAATTAAATAATAAATTTTTTATTTATTAATAATAAATTTTTTATTTATTAATAATAAATATATTTTTTTATTTTATTATTAATATTAATTTTATTACAGTAAAATTATTTTATTTATAATTTTAAAGCAGGCTTTTTATCATGTTAAAGTACGCTCAAATTCTTACGAAAACGATGACGCATAGGTGTAGGATAAATTATAATCTTACCAAAAAGCTTGAAATCGCCATCCTCTACAGCTGGAATTTGCCCAAATGGCTACAAAAGAGAGTGAAATTTCGTACGTGCGCGAGAAGACAGAAAGCAGAAGCAAAAAATAAATCATAAACAGTACTTGAATAAACATACAATCAGTCACCTTATAAAATAAGTCATAGAAATATTTGTTGTTTGGTAGTGCATGGAAGAATATTCATTTACCTGTCGAGCAAGGAATTCGGGTTTCTTATGTTGGCCTTCATCAAGATCAATATGTACAATTTCAAACTCCACGCTCTTTTCAAGAAGGCAAGCCAAAACCCTTTGCGGACAAGCTGCCCTAACTGACCCATGCACTTTAACAACCATTTTCAGATGAAGAATGACTATAAAATCTTCTCTTCTCTCTCGCTGGTTATTCAATCATGTTTAAACTATTATAGATATATAGGTGAATGGATATATCTTGGACTTCCATTCCGGATTAGAAAATGGTAGCTGTCACGTGGATTCTGCCATTGAATTTTCCTAACTGATTTTAGATAATATAAAACCATTCGACTGTTGGTAATAGTCGGTTTTGGGGTTGTCATTTGACCGCTTAGGTTATGGTGGTTATTGGGGGTTGTCACTTGTGTTGATGGTGGTTTTTGGGGGTTGCCACATGCATGCGTGCGAAATTGTCAACCGGGTGGGTGGTAGTTGTATTGTAGGAGAAAAATTCCCCTACTGCCATGCATTCACGGTGGCGATTCGATTACTTGGGTATGAAATGACAAATTAAATAAATTAATTGAACTTAAACTGAAGAAAGATGAATCCCATATCCATTTTTGTGTGCTGATTGTGGCAGCTTAGAAAACCATAGACTTCTTGGCATTGTACTTGTTCCCAACAACACTTGATAAATCATTGGCAAGCATTTTAAGGAAAACTAAACTCTTGGCTATTACTATTGCATTGCATTTATTTCATTAAATTACAGACGTATGTTTTAATCCATCGGCCAGAGTGAAAAGAAAAACCTATATCTAATATCTAATAGAAAATAACTATATCCAATATCTAACAGACATATATATATATATATTCCTATGGCACTACGATGTTCTACATACTACTGCAGAATCTTCAACTTGCATCATGGTTTTAGTTCAGCTATATAGATCATCATCGTCAGCAGCTGGAGTAGCAGAAGAAAATGGATCTGCAGCTCCTGTGGCAGCGCAATCAGTTCGATCTGAAAACCAAAACTCAGATCCAAATCCGCGAGATTGCTGTAAAGTCTGTGCAAAACGCTGGTATTTACGGATATCTGCATCATTGACACTTCGGCGGGCATATTTCATTGACTCCTCAAAGTGAGCCCCCTTAATCTCAGCCACATCGTCAATGTCATCTTCTTCCATGGCTTCAGGGTTCTCTTTCTTTCTCCTCTCCCTCTCTATATCCTGTCATTCCAAAAGAGGGTTAATTCAAGAATGAAAGGGAAAAATGGGTAGCAAGTATTATTTTTATAATACATAAATGCATGCTTGGATTCAGAAGATCTCTTACCTTCTCAATATTTTCTCTAATGGCATATTTGCAGGCGCGCTGACATATTTCAGTGATATCTGCACCGCTAAAACCATGAGTATAACGTGCAAGAGCTGCCAGGTCAACATCAGGAGAGATGGGGGACTTCCGCAAACAAGCTTTAAATATCTGGAGGCGGGAGGCCTTGTCTGGCAGGGGAATATAAATCAATTGGTCCAGACGTCCAGGCCTCAACAACGCTGGGTCAATAATATCAGGTCGATTGGTAGCACCTATGATGAAAACTGTTTTCTTTGCAGTCATCCCATCCATTTCAGTCAGAAGTTGATTCAAGACTCTGTCTGCAGCACCACCTGCATCTCCAACAGAACTGCCTCGCTGAAAATTGGACAAAAAAGAGAGAAGCAATGTGCGATAAAAGAAAATTAGTCATTCGAGAGTTTCGCAAAGAACTAACAAGAAGGTAGAAGGCTTACAAAAGATTAGTACCTGTGTAGCAATAGAATCAAGTTCATCAAAGAACAGTACACATGGAGCTGACTGTCTTGCCTTGTCAAATATTTCTCTTACATTTGCCTCACTTTCTCCAAACCACATAGTCAATAACTCAGGCCCTTTGATGCTTATGAAGTTAGCCTGGCACTCATTAGCAATAGCTTTTGCAAGAAGAGTTTTACCACATCCAGGAGGTCCATAAAAGAGAACACCTTTAGAAGGTGACATGCCAAATTTCTCAAACTTCTCAGGATGCTCCACTGGGTATTGAACAGTCTATTACATAAAATTTGATTTAATAAATTAGTCCACGTATGAGGAAAAAAGACCAGCAGAAAAGGAAAACAGAAGTAAAACAGAGGTGGACGTAAAAATTATTCATAGATAAATGAAGTTAAACTTAGGAAGCCACAAACCTCTTGAAGCTCTCTCTTAACATTTTCCAACCCACCAATATCTTCCCATGAGACATTAGGAACCTCCACAACCTACCAATAAAAGATATTCATTTCATTATTCTTGAGAATCATGTCATGGTTATAAAGCAAAAGGGTCTGTGACAATAACATTTCCATGTGGACAATAATGACTTGACAGATATAATGATGGAAAAACATGCAGATGCAAAATCTGCTTTTCCTAATTCAGAGAAAGCAAACGACTAAAACAATATACAAAACATTTATGCCAATCATAACAGGCATCATTGTAGAATTGCATACATGCACAACTTTGATGCCAGTGGAAAATTCTGAAAATATTTATTCAATCGAACTTTTCTTTCTCTATGGATAAGTAGAGATCTTACTGTTTCACGCAAGGCTGATGGATTTGAAGACCCCAATGCAGTTTGGAAGTGTTCATTAGTCACAGCCATTGAATTCAACACCTCAGCATCAATTGTCTCATCCTCCAAGTCAATCACATCCATTTTCTCCCTAATACACTGAAGGGCAGCCTCCGTACAGAGAGCAGCAAGATCTGCACCGACATAACCATGGGTATCTCTTGCAACTTTTTCAAGATCAACCTGAAAAATAACAACGTTCAAGCATGTCATCAAATTATAACAATCAAATGAATAAGGATTCATATAATATTGATAAAGCAGGAAAAAGAGTCTCACATCTTCAGCAAGTTTCATATTTTTTGTGTGGATTCTAAGAACTTCCAACCTTCCAACTTCATCAGGTACACCTATGTCAATCTCTCGATCAAATCTTCCAAATCTCCTGAGAGCAGGGTCGATGCTATTTGGCCTATTAGTAGCCCCCATAACAATCACATGGGCCCGGGTCTTAAGGCCATCCATCAAAGTTAGAAGTTGGGATACTATACGCCTCTCCACTTCGCCATGTGTTTTTTCTCTCTTTGGAGCAATGGAATCTATTTCATCAATAAATATTATTGATGGGGCATTCTTTTCAGCTTCCTCAAAAGCCTTTCTCAAGTTGCTTTCACTTTCGCCAGCTAACTTTGACATTATTTCAGGTCCATTAATCAAAAAGAAGAACGCACCTGTCTCATTAGCAACAGCTCTTGCAATCAGGGTTTTTCCAGACCCAGCTGGCCCATAAAGCAAGATACCTTTTGGGGGTTTCACACCAATAGATTTGAAGAGCTGAGGGTGTCTAAGAGGAAGTTCTACAAGCTCACGGATTTGAGCCATTTGCTTCCTAACACCACCAACATCATCATAGCCTACTTCATTTAGCCTCTCCTCATCCTCACGCTTGATAGGTTCGCCCTCACAGAAGATCTCAGTATCTGGTGCAACAATACAATATTCACCAGGATCCGTCTCAATTACTTTAAACTCAACACTTCGCATCCCTCCCCTGACTAGGAAAAGGTCACCTTTCCTAACAGGCCGGTAAGATTCCAGGAAGTACGCTGTTGAATAAGAAGAAATAATCAGACATCCAAAGAGTGTAGAACTTAATAAAAAAGAGAGGCTGTCAATAGTCAAAATTCTTGTCTTGGAATAAAGAAGGCATACTTACGCTTCAAATATGCATCAAACAAGTTGCCAGTTACACCCTCAATTGTATCATCGAGGGGAAGGATGTGAACACGCATGCCATATTTCACATCAGGGCACGAATGTACAGATACTACATCTCCAAGGCAAACTCTCAGATTTAATCGTACAACTTTGTTCATTCTGACTTTTTGTTCTTCACATTGTTCGTCATCGAGAACAATGCAAATAGTGTCCTTTCTCTTCTTCCCCTGAATAATAAAAAGATACTCCATAAATTGTCATAAGAGTTTGCTACTTCCGATAAAACACAAAAACATAGACCTTTCAGAAGCCAAATAAAAGGGTAAAGTCACCTTTATTAAAACAGTGTCTCCTTTAAAAAACTGAAGCTTGTCCATAGTCTTAGGGTGCAGGGTGATAAGAGAATTATCATCATTGATGGCTTCATCAACCACAAGACGGTTGGGAGACTTCTTGCGTTCCAGAATTGCAGTAGAATAATCCTTCTTCCCACTTTTCCTGTTGAAGTGAAACAAATAATAAGATAGATATCCTCAATAAATTTCCAATTTTATCAACATCATCATCTTTAAAACAACCCAAGGATAAAATTCAAACTAAAACAAACTCATCAATAAATCAACCTACAATCTATAGGTTTTGAAGTGAAAAAGTTTTAGACTTTGCCACCAATGAACACTTAAACTGACGATACTATAGCTAGCACATTAACCCTTGTCAAAATAATTAAAAAAAAAACCCATATTTTCTCTGCACCGAAACTTTAAGTGCCCCAAAACCATAACTCCAGCGCCTAAAAACAGAGTAAACATTTAAAAACTATCAAATTTATTTACATCGATCACTTCTGATAAACTTCATAACTTCTTCCCAAATATACAAAATTTAAATAACACTTTGTAAACGTATCACTTCCCAAATTTCAGGGAGAAATAGCCCCATTAAAGTTAAACCAAATCCGCGCAAAAAGTTTATACATGAAAAATCATTAAAGGAAATTATACGAAAAAGCGTCTGATAACACGTACGGGTCTAAAGAAGAAGCTGGTTGGGGCGCTGATGAGCTAGGATCAGCCATGAGCTTGATTTTCTTCAGCAAAATTGATTGTCTCTCTGTCGCTTTCGGGTTCTGAATTCAATGTTAAGAACTTGCGAGGGAGTTCTGCTTGCTTTCACGAATATATATAGGGAGAGTCAGTGAAGAGGCGGTCTTTTTTTGGGACCCGGAAACTGTATGGAACACACGACCGCGTCTGGACTCTGGACTTCTGTTTTAGCATTAAAAGGAAAAGGACTTCCGTTTCATTTTAGGACACGGGTTACTACAGCTGCTGCTGCACGTGCTTGGCGTCGTTGCCAATGAATTCGCTCCACCTGGTCGTGCGGTCAAATATTAATTCTCCACGTTGGCACAGAGATCGGCCGTTCATTCTATAATTAAGTGAAACAAGTCCATTTCTCCCCGTTCGGCCCAAGTAAACGACTTGTCGTTCCTAAATCAGATGCAGATCTCAAAATTTGATAGAATTTCTTTTATTCATTTTTCTTGATCAGAATTCTGTGACGATATAGCAAAATATGGGCATCAAAATCGGGGGAGAAACAGAGAAGGTGAATGGGAAAGAGTTGAGTTACAGTGAATTTGTGGGGATATACTTGGCAAAAAGTCAGCCAGTGGTTTTAACTGGTTTGATGGATGATTGGAGGGCTTACAAAGACTGGTTCACTCACAGTGGACAACCTTACCGTCAATTCTTCTCTACCCATTTCGGGAAGTCGAAAGTTCAGGTATTTGTTTTGGAACTTATTCAAATTCTGTCCATCCAATTGCCTTCTTTATGTTTTTTTTTTCTTTCTAAGAATCTAAATTCTGTGGTTGAAACCGAAAGTGTGTCATGCATTTGTTTTCTTATTCAGTCTATTGTTGGATTGCCATTTTACTCATCTGCTGCTAAAACTGGATAAACTATACTTTGTGTTAGATTTTAAATTTTAATGCAATGTAAAATTTTGGCACTTGTAGGTTGCAGATTGTGGCACTTGAGAATTCGCTGACCAGAAGAAGGTAGAAATGCCTGTTTCAGAGCTTGTTCGGCACTGTCTTTACTTTTCATGGTTTCAGCTCTCTCAATCGGGCATTTGTTGTGGAACACATGAAAAAGCACGCACACAGGAAGAATCAGACCATCTTTTGGTGCTGCGTTTGGTTTATGTTGATTAGATTGATTAATCCCACAGTGTTTTGATTTCGTTTCTTTTCATCCTGAAAGCATCTTTTTATGCCTTTCCAGTTCCTATCACTGCTGATACAGTCCATTTCATCATATTTTGTGATTTTTGTTTACTTTTAAAAACAGTATATTGAGAGGTTGTGATTGCACCACTTATTTTTGATTTGGTGAAGTTGATTTGTAATAATTTAATTTAATTAATACATATTATTTATTATAATTATTTTAAGTGATATATTAAATTCGATCAATATTTTTATAATTTTATTTTTAATATTTAAAATTTTAAAATTTAAATTCAAAAAATTTTATACTAATTAAAAAAATTAAAATAATTACGTAGATACTTCTCAAATTCACTCCAATGTTTAGAATTTAACTTTATAAGTTTATTATATTAACTACAGTATAATTCTTGCATAACTAAATCTTTTGGTATATCGTTAAAAAAAATTAATAATTTTTTTTAAAAAAAATAATTAATTTTTAAAATATACCCAGCTTCAAAATTTTTATAATATCTTCAACTCATCAATATTTAAAAAAAAAAAAAAGAAAAGAAAAGATTAATCATGGCTGTCTCCTACAAGTTCGCATCAAGCATAATGTTTTTGACATTAATACTCAGCTTGCTGCTGGTATTAAACCATGTAGAAGCATTGCGTAAGCTCAATAAAAAAGGGGCCGCCCTTGATGGTCCATGCAAAGGTTCTGCATTTTTGTGCAACCATCACGCAGCCAGATGGATCAATAGACATGTCTTGCATCCGCTGAAGTCCGGCGGATTAAAGTTGCTGAAACATTAGCCCATTAGGCTTTTAATTATTCTTATTAATTAAAAATGATATATTTTTGATATTTTCAAACATTATCTGTAATAATACAGACTATAAAAAAATAATTAAATATGTCATGACTTATATAGAAGAATATATATAATCAAAATATAATTTATTTATTATATATAATGAGAGTGATATTTTAAATTTTTTAATTGAATGACACTATAAAAAATATATGATCATATTTAAATAAATCGATATGTAATGTTGACTTTGTTTAATAAAATAAATTTACTTAAAATATCAAAAAAAATATAAAATTTAATTATACGATAATAATATATTTTATACCTTGTGTTTAATTAAAATATCTAAAATAAATAGATTGAATTATATAGTAATATTAATCACGAATAAGGTAATATCGAACCACTGACGTTCTTGTCACCTGAGTAGTCGTAATGTGTTGTTAAATACTTCTCATTACTTGTAACACCAAAATTAAATTTTGATATTATTACCAACGTTACGATGATATATTGAATTGCATATTAAAATTGAGAATAATAGTAATATTAATTTAGAAAGATTAATTTATATATATATATATATATATATATATATATATGAATAATCATAAATATGTTTAACATTCATTGAGTTATTTGTGTATTTAATTTGCCTAAACATATAATGTAAAGATTATACTAAATTTTTGTATTATTGAATATATTGAGTTTTAAAATCTAAGCTAATAGCTTAAATTTAAATTAAAAATTTAATATAAATATTTGTATTTTTGTAGTGTGTGCTTAAAATTTATTTTGTGTGTTTACTTTTTAGAAAAGAAAAATACATAAAATTATTGATTTTTAAAAATATTATAGCTAACTGTCACGGATAGGACTGTTACTTTCTCATCAAAAGATATGTCTATTAAATGTGCATAACTCGCTTTTATAAAGTTCAAGAGCACTTTTTTTTTTAATCTAGTGTGAGATTCTATCACATTCTCTCCCATTCAATTATTTGATGCCCTCTTCACAGTAGGATTTTTTTGCATATTTTCTCTCCAAAAGATATATTCATTAGTGTGTGCAGAACTCGTTCTTGTAAAACTCAAGAATACCCATTTTTTATCCTATACGGGATTCTGTCACATTTTTTCCTACCTAATTTTGTGAAAATATTATTTTTTTTCTCAAAAAATATATCCATTAAGATGTGTAGAGCTCACTTTTATAAAGTTCAAGAATACCCTTTTCCTAAATAGTGTGAGATTCTGTCACATTTTTTCCCACTCAATTTTGTGATGTCTTCGTTATAACAAGATTTCCTGCATACCTTCTTCCCAAAAGACATGTCTATTAGGGTGTGCAAAACTTGTCCCTTTCTTATCTAGTACGAGATTTTGTCACATTTTTTCTCACTCAATTTTTTAATGTATTTGTCACAGTAGGGTTCCTTGCATATCTTTTTCCCAAAAGACATGTTTATTAGGGTGTGCGAAACTCGCCCCTTATAAAACTCAAGAGCATTCACTTCCTATCCAATGTGAGATTCTATTATATTCTCTCCCACCAATTTTGTAACGTATTCATCATAGTGAGACTCTCTGTATATTCGTTATGTTCTATTTTGAAATTTATAGGCATTTCATGAATGCATTTATTATACGCGAGCATTTGATTGAGATATTGAAATTGAAATGAGCTTGGTTCTAATATTATTTATTACATATTAAATTATTTTTTTATTTTTAAAAGACAAGTATATTAAAATGTGTAAAATTTGTTCTTATAAAGTTTAGAAAATATATATTTTTTATTTTTTATTCAACATAAAATTTTATCACATCACATCACATCACGATATAAATTGATTCCAAATTATGTTCTTATAATAAAATAGAGATACCCAATATATAATTGTGGTTTAATAAATTATTTAATCTACAAATATTTATAAATTTATTATGTTTATTTACATAATAATTTATTATGTAAATTTATTAAGGTTTATTACGTAAATTTTGAAAAACAAACGAATACAAATAATTTTCGCTACATTTATATACCAATTTGCTTTCGGTTAATTCCCACCAGCTTGCTGGTATTAAACCCACGTAGAAGCTGCCTCGCTAAAGTTCGGCAGAAAAGGGGTGGCCGATAGTCCTTGCAAAGGTTCTGCGATTTGTCCAATAAACATAAGAGTATGAACAGCAAACATAAAAGAGCTGGCGATTGGATTTCGAGAAATATGTTGAGTCCACTCCAATCACCCTAATATTCGCCAAGTGCAGACAATCAATCAACCAATTCTTTTATTAGTTGATTCAAGTATGCATCTAATACCCCCTTTTATAATCACTTGAGGGTGATTTGTAGCTGAGAATGGTTAGGTGGGTGTGACCTGGATTTTCTTGAGAAATGGACATTTGGCTTAAAAGAGGAGCCTTGATTGTTTCCTAACTAGTATAATATTTGCTGATGGAATACTCAATTACAAGTCCATGTTGGAAAACACAAGCTGAGATGCGGAGAAGAAAGCCTGCTGCAGTTTATTGGCTTTGGGTTTGGATGTCTGTATTTTATTCTATTTTCTTTATGATACTGTTCTTTTGAGTCATTGAATCAAATACAACTATAGTGGTTACTGAGATTCATTGATGTACTTAAATATAATTTAAGCTTTGAAAACCAAGTGTCAAGTTGAGATATTATAATATCGTAGAGAAGGTTCATTTGGCCAAGTCTTGCCAGATGTATGCTTAAAATTTCTCTTCTTTTGTTTGGTGTCCACATGCTGGGTCATATTAAAATGTCATCTGCATTGGGTTTGCCTTCTTATGAAGAAAGATTTGTGAGTAAAGCTGTATGCCACTGGCAGAAACCAATGCTATTTGAGCAGAGATTGAAAGGAAAAAGAATATATATATATATATATATATATGAGAAGGGACAGAAGACAAAACCACACAAACCAATGTAACTAACAATTTGTATTCTCTCCATATTTACATTGTCACAAAGGAGGGATGATTAACCTGTTAGAAAATTGAAAACTAAAAGAAGAAAATAGAAAATTTTGAAAAACCATACCACGTTAATACCTAGGAAATACCCAAAAAAAATTTATAAAAAATGGATAAAAATGATAGCTTCTCTTTACTCTATGGCATTTTTTTTTATGGACACTTGATATTTCTACCAGGACCTCCATAGTAAAAATAAGTTCCCCAAGCATTATTTCTACCTTGTCTTATATCATAGCAATTTGGATGATCAGCCAAGAGGTGAAGATTTGTTAGCGGAAGCAAGTTATTATCCCAATCAACAACTTGCAAATTTCTGAAATAGGATGCCTCTGTGAATCCTTCTTCAGCAAAATGGCCACTACCCATTTGTGTAGATGTGTGGAAACCAGAAGATCTAGAGTTAACAATTTCTCCTCCAAATTGAATCATGCTTGCATGGCTTCTCAAATGACTGAACAAAAATGCAGGCCAATACCCAACTAATAGTCCTGAACCAAATTCCAACCACCAATGTCCATGTTTTGGATCCTGCAAGGATGTGTTTGGATTTTAGTACTTTTTGTGTGCAAAATGAAAAGGGGAAAAAAGTTCTTGGAGCATAATTCAAGTCTTGTGTTTTCATAATGTTACTTGATTGCCTAATGGCAAACATAATGAGTATCCTTGTGCTGTAATTGTCCTCTTATTCACAGTATAATAATATGCCAAATAATAAAAAAATAATATTACAAACAAAGGAAATGTAAGAGAAAATTC
Organism: Swietenia macrophylla; assembly: GCA_032401905.1. Taxonomy (NCBI): domain Eukaryota; kingdom Viridiplantae; phylum Streptophyta; class Magnoliopsida; order Sapindales; family Meliaceae; genus Swietenia; species Swietenia macrophylla. Next base: position 7,083,357 of record CP135567.1, on the reverse strand, counting down.
AAGAGGGGAGAGGTGGGAGTGGGGACTAATGCTTTCACATATTAAGCTCCCATATGTATCTGGGTCGAGTTAATAAAGTACATACTTTATTAAAGGAAAAATGAAACAGAAATCGATGCTCAATGAACCCTTTGACAAGAGATATAAATATATATATATATATATATATATATTAACAACTGAGAAAGGAATCTTCCATTTTAATATTAAGAATGGGAAAAGAATCAAGAAGAAAAATGTCAAACATAACATTTAGTCGGAGGCCTTGATGTAAGGAGATTCATGGTTTGTTTGTGGGTGTCTGTCAGTTAATTGGCAAATTGTTTTAGTTTATAGAAGAAATTTAGAATCTAATCTCGGTTGTATGAAGATTGGAAAAGGATTTATTTTACAGTTATGCAATGGTAAAAATAAAAAAATGGAGGAGTCAGACACTGCACTAAGATTGGTGGTGGACATTGGAGACTTTTGTCAAAAGGAGACAAACTATGATGGTGGCTAACTAAAAAAACTACTTTAGAGCTCAGTTAACTAACCGGTTTTTTCTTCTTTTTTTTTTTCCTTGTTTTAAGCTATTTGTTTCACTCTTTATGCTGCGCAATGACAGCAAAACTCACCTTCCAAATCATTAAACCAATATCAAATTGTCTTCCATGGTAAGAGGACCTTGGAGATATGGCTGATCCAATTGCAATCTTGTTGTTGGTTTGGACAAAGCCAGAGCAGAGTAGGTTGTAGCATCCAGTGGCTTGGTATGCATCAGTCTGTAAATTATACGTCAATAACAACCAGTTCTTATGTTTTCTTTTATTTGAAGAGAAGAAAGAAGAGAACTGATAAACTTACAGTCCAATATGTAAAGAATCTAGGATAGTTGTCGCCATATAACTCTGGGCTAACCTGTAGAAATATGAATGGAAGGAAAATGTAAGATATTGTAATATATTGCAAAAAACTAACACAAATGAAAAAGAACTTGTTTTTCACTGTTACAAACATGCCTGCCAACCGGCTTCAATGGTGTTCAGATCATTGCCAAATGAACCAGAGATGACCCATATTTGTGACAAGCTGAATTCATAAGCATCAGTCACCCGGGGTGCCCATACGTTGAGACTGGCCCTTGCTCCATAATATTGATCTCCATTTACAAATAAAACTGCATGCTGTCATAAGCAAGTACCATAAGAAACTAAAAACCAGTCTTTCTGTGGAAGAAAAAATGAAAGTCAGGACACATGTACAAACTCCGAACAAATGAAAAGCAGAGTTCGTTCCCTTCTTGTTCACTGTTTTCTTTCTAAAGTTCAATGGAAAAAACCATAATAATCTATGTAAGAGAAATATGTCGGCAATGCACATAGGAAACTCTGTTTCAAGTAACAATCACCTCATGGCCGCCGCCTGCTGAGTCTCTCCTTACATGCCTTCTTAATTTTCTTCCAAATCTTTTTATAGAACTTGCTCTTAAAATATCTTTGTGTGTTGTCCTTCTGATTGGAATAGTTCCTTCTGGGCATGATTCACCTGAATTTGTCCAGAGCTGAAAGTTTTCAGCCAATTTCTGCGTACTCTCATGGCCTTTTGGCCTAATTGGTGGATCCTGGAAAAATGAAGTCATTTTTAAAGCTTGAATAATTTTAATGGATTTTTTTGAACCTCAAATCAAACAAACAGAAACTTACCAACGGTTTCTGGCCTCTAAGCTCAGGATGGTCAAAGGCTGGTTGCAGATGAGATAGAACACAATCTATCACATCACCATCTGGACTCTGCAGCACAAAAGAACAAGGACCCATACGAGTAAACTAACAACACAACAAGAAAACTTGAATCTCTCAGGAAAAGAACAACACCAAATACAAAAAGAGAGAAACCTGAATTGTCTTCACCGCAGGCTTGTTGACCTTCTTCAGATAAGCATTGATTCTCTTAAGATTTTGCATATGCTTAGTTGGCCGGAAAGTTTGATTTGCCGGTTGCCTGTGAACAGAATCTGACACAGTGGGCAGTGACAGAACAGGGGTAACTGAAGAAAAAAAAAGATGAAAAAGAACAAAAATTGGTATCATTGGAAGTTTGTACTGAGAAGAAGAAGAAGAAGCCATTTCAGACGAATGTTTTTGTGTAGTTGTTTGTTTCGCCAGGAAGGTTTCTGTTTGTATACATTGATGTTGTCTTCTTTGGTAGCTGCACAACATGGTGGCTTATTCGAGAGTTTTGTCAATGGAAATGAATATCTTCATGTCCATACAAAACAGAAGAAACCCAATCAAAGGAAACTAAACCCCAGTTTTGTTTCACTGCTTCACAATTTTCAACAAATATAAACAATCTGTCTCTCTCTCTCTCTCTCTCTCTCTCTCTCTTGCAGAGATTCTGGTGTCTCGGTTTTGTGTTCTGACACACTAGAAACCTCAGGCACGAGCATATTAAAATAGACCAGGATACATGGCCATGGGTGTACTTACACTTCTCCAAGTTTTAACCCATAACGGGCTGTGGTCAGAACAGAACTTATATTATCAGAATTTGTCTGTGCTTGTAGAGATTTTTCAAATTGTGGGAAATGCAGAGAGAGACTGAAAGTCTTTTCCTTCTGTGTTGGATTCGATTGGGCCAGTAAATGCTGATTCTTTGTTTGTGATTTTGAGGAAAGAAATATTAACAGTATACATTCACTGTTTTCAGTTTTCATGTTACAACATTAGTTTCCAAGATTGCCAAGCCAAGGAATTTTATTATTTTACTCTTATTCTTGCTTTCAATTTTTGCCAGCTTTAAATCATTACTATTCAAAATTCACTGCCACCCCTCCAATTCACATTCCAGGCTTCAGTAATCAGTAATCTGGTTAATAAAACTGTGATGGAAGGAAGATCTAATTTTAAGCATGTCAATGCTGTCACCACTATGAAGTTTACTACATGTAGTGCCCATTTTGCACACTTGATGGGCCACATCGTTAATTAATCATGTCAAACAATTTGTGGTGATGATGATGATGATGTCAAAAAAAGTACTTTCCTTGGTGCCTAATTTCTTTTGACTATTGCTATAAACTTAACGATAATCATAGTGAAAATGGCCCTTAATTGAAATGATTTCTCAGAAGACCAACTTTTTTTATTAACGAATTCGCTCACCAGGCGTTCACTAAAATTCCCAGAAGAAAAAGGCTTGCACTCCGGAAACAATTGTTTAATAGGATATCAACAATCATGGCTTGCCATTTATCCCATTTTTCTCGCCAACCAAACATTCCTATAACAGAATTTCTCCTAAATCGCCCACTAATTAGTAATAGTCTTTTGCTTTTACTCAACACTTGATTTAAATTATCACCATTTTTGCTCAAAGAAATGATGCAGTAGGACCATGACATCCTTTATTGACCAGGTCTGGTTTGTGTATATACAATGATATCATGATCTACGCTATGTGATGTCATGGTCAACCATGTTAAAGGACTGTATTTGCCAGTAACGCAGGGAAATTCATCAAGCAAATAAATCTCAATGGTATCTGTCAAGCAATAATTTTCCTTCTCTTTAACAAAAAATTGAGAGATATTGGAGAAACAGTTGTTGGGTTTTGATTGTCATAGCATGTCTCCATATCAGCAGCCTATAGTATAAATCAGAATAGATTGGTGATTGATGCTATAGAATTCTAAAACATTAGATAATATTCTCTCATAGTGCTTCACCATTAACCTTTCCTTTTGTCTCATAGTAGGGTTAATTTATAAAGATAACCAGGCATCTACAGGCTACAGGTTAATAACACTGGCATACGAGAAAGTAAAATATACAAAAGCTAGCAATAATACAGTAATTATGCAGCCAAAAGTAAATTGACTTGTTTTATAATTAACCCATAAATTGATGAGCATGTGGGAGCACAGAAGTATGGGCCCTAAGCCTGGTTATCTTTTTAGGGTTCTGGGGCACGGTGCTAGCCACTTTGAAAAATTCTCTCGTCAATTACAATTCTTTTATTTCTCTCTTCTTTTCAGAAATACCCACCAGGCACCAGGCGGCAGGCAACAACCCACCCAACCACTGACGATGGAGAAGTAATACCATTGAGGAATATTGGTCCACAGAAAGTCACTGTCATTATAAACAACTGGCAAGGGCGATAATTAAGGTATTGCTCCTGTATAAAGTTGGTCTGAGAGGAATTTATTCCATCCCCACAATCTAGAAAGGAATTTTGCATTTAAGATTTGAAAATAAAATTTTGAATGCTAGTACTACAACACATGCTGCAACCACCCATTTTCTCAAATATTAAGTGCGGTGTGTAGTGTATATACATAAAGGGCTGTAATCTTTATGATTATTTGTTTGCGTGGGTACATTGTTTGTGTTCGATATTGGTGGAAAAGGCTGCCATTACCATGCTTTCTAAAGATACACAGCTGCATACAAAAGTTGGAGGCCTGCAGCGTGTAGAAAACGTAAATTGAAATTGAGAAGTGGGATTGACAAGATCACAAGCATTGAGGGCTAACTTTAATGGGTGATATAATTGAGATTGCTACAAAAGCAATACTGTTCTTGCCTTCTTTGTGAATCTAATTGTAAACTTGTAGTAGAACAACTGCTCGACGTGAGAGACTCGGATGCCAGTTAGTGAGGAAAAAGTATATTTCTTACCCTCTACACAGGCATAAAAAGAAGAATCCATGGTGATAATTGACAATGCTATATTTTTAGGGTTGATAACATGAGACTGAAAAGAAATTAAGATATTATGAATCATATTTTCTTGATAATCCAAAAAATCCGAAGTTAAACATAGCTCGTAAAGATTTTGCTTTCTTCTTTGGCAATCGATTGCATCATATAAGGCATCCAACGGCAATAATAGACCCACCGTTGTATGAAAAGTCATTGTACATGAAGCATGCGACACTTTCAAGAATTAAGAAGGCCAATGTTTGCTGTCTTGGCAAGAAGTTCGTTGCTGTGAAAGAGTAATGCGCCCAAAAGATGGCAAATGGAGCTAGTGAGATTACCACAATGCATGCTTTGAAGGTTGAAGATGGTGACGGGTCATCTGATTTTTGAAATGGCCACCATGTGAAGATATCTATGTTCATCCATACAATTACTACTTTATTTTTCTTTCATCTTTAAGTTGGGAAAGCTGAAAATATTGAGAAGCTTTATAAAAGCACCACTTAAAAAAAAGAAAGAGAGAGAGAAAAAAAAAAAGAAAAACCTTAAAGCTACAATGCACTTAAAATTGGTACAGGCCATATCCATCACATGGGGATCAACCATTCATACCTAACGGTTGAGAATTGATGTGATCACTAGTTATGAATGTGTTATGTTCTTTCTTTTCTCAATACAAAATTATACATTTTTATGGTGGTGGTCAAAAGGCTTGTTCTCAAAACTGTTTCATGCCTTATAATGTGAACATATATCCAATGGTTGGAATTGATGCGATCACTAGTCAAATTCTTTTTTGTATATTATGTGCAAGCTCCAATATGTATTGCAATGGAGTTTACAGTAATGTGTTCAATTACCTAGAATTAATCTAGCAGCAAGTATACCAAAGAAACTGTTGTGATGGTGGTGACAAATGTATGAAGCAAAAAAGAGATTACATGAACAAATTGGTTAATATATTTTACATTAATGCGCTGATATGAAATCAACATTCAGTTGCTTTTGAACTTGTTCATCTCATTGTTTTCATTCTCAATTCACTGCCCTTTGAAAGTAACAAATTCCTGAAGTTACATATCTACATCTGTAGACTAGTTGCAACTTATTTGATCTTGTACCAACACCAGTCACCAGCATTTCAACTTAGGAAATTCTAATACTTCCATAGTTTCCAAACCTTACTCTCCTCATGTTAATCATACTTCTTAATCAAATCATCTACCCAAGTTACAGTTGTATATGTGCAGAACAACGAACTCCATCTACAGACGCTAAAAGAATTGCTAATGGTCCATATATTGCAACGGCATCCAGAGAAATGATGAAAAGGAAAGACACAAGGAATAGGAATGCCATTCTAGCTCTACCCACTGTATATGGTCTCTCAGGTGTCGTTCTCTTTAGTTTCAGTTCTTCTTCTATTTTTATTTATTTATTTTTTCATCCAGAATAACTTTGTGATTATGTGCATCGATCTCTGTTTAGTTAACGGTTGATTCCTTGATAAGCAAAGCATCCTCTTTGAACTTTGTAGAAACCAAAAAGAAGAGGCGTCTTCATATTACTTTGAATAAAGGTCACTAAAAGCAACAAGGAATTACGAAGTTGATTAGTTCACTGGAGTAATTCTGAGCAGATAACCATAATTAAAATTTTCTTTCTTTCAAATTAGCGGTACACTTGTTGAGGATTTGTTTTTAGACGAGAGAATACTATGTCATCAACGATGAGGGAAAATGCAAGACGCATAGGAGAAAATTCTTGCAGTGGCATCGTTCGCCGGATGTTAAACCTTCCTCGACGCATTATAGGAGGATTTTCAAGAGCAATGGGTCATGGTATAGATTTCATTGGAATTGGAGGAAGAAGACATAATCGCCTTCAAACATAAATGAACTTTCAATTGTCGCAGTGTCCACAAGAACCATGGGCTTTTCTATCAAGTTTTGAGCAGCAATATGGCTCCACGCATCCTTTTTTTTATGTATGTCAGTTCATGGAGACTTTGAAGTTAGCTGAAGATGAGCATAAGTACACGTTCATGTATCTTCATTCACCGCAACATACTTTTACTCCCTCTTTTTGTAGGGAGACTCTGAGTTCAGAATTAGTAATACAGTTGCTTGATGCAAACTTTGTTTCCTGGGGAGCAGTTGCTGATAGAGGAGAGGGTCTGCAAATGGCTTCAACATTGCGTGCGGCTAGTTTCCCATTCTGCGCTGTAGTGGCCCCTGCTCCTGGAAATAGCATTACAGTCCTGCAACAGGTTGGTTATCAAATTATTACAGGATAAACCTGCAGATTGGTCAATCGATCATATAATATATGATTTTGTGTTTTATACAAAATCTTAACCTGGGTGTATCTGTGGCTTGTCCATGTATAGATGGAGGGGCCAATTTCCCCGGCTGAGCTGGTGGAGATTTTGCAGAGAACAGTGGAAGAACAAGGGTTGGCTTTTGGTGGTGCTGGTGCAAGGGCAAAGGAGGAAGAAAGGATAAGAGCGAGAGCCAAGGAAGAAGAAAAGATAAGAGCAGATCATCAGCCAAGAGAAGAACAAGACGCCGCATATCTTGCAGCTCTCCAGATGGACAAGGTGCGTGCATGCCTTCTATGATACACGTGCTTCCATTGTATATATGGCTGCAAAATTGACAGTGAACTAATGACATTGCCTCCCTTAATATAACACAAAAACATATATATATAGGAAAAGGAAATCCTCAAGCATTTACCTTCAGGAGGAAGAGTTCAGAAACCAGTAGAAGCTTCAAATAGAGCAAATCATGAGAAGTTAAGACAAACCACAGCACAGGAACAGCACGGTAATGCAAAAAAAACCCCACTAAAATTAGAGAAACTCAACACAAGGAAACCACGAATAAGGGAAAGAATCCTCAGGTTACAGAGGTACACTCATTACTGCAGCATTAATTCTTGTGAATTTTTGGATTTACTACTTTTAATTGTGTGAATATTTCAGATATTGATACGATTTCCAAATGGAGAAAGAAGAGAGCAAAGCTTTTTGTGCACAGACAAAATCCAGTCAATTTACACATACATTGATTCATTAGGCTTACCTGGTATTAATGGTAACTACAGACTGATATCAAGTTTTCCCAGAAGAGTTTATGGTGTTGATCAAATGGGAATCACACTTCAAGACGCTGGTCTTCTTCCTGAGCAGGCCTGTTACTTGAGCTTCAGTGATTTCACTCGCATTTGAATGTAATAGACAGACAAAAACTTGGATGTCCATGTATGTATGATAATGCACTGCCATAAATCTATTAATTTCTACAATTTTAATATTTAATTTTAAGCACAATTAATTAATATAATGATTGAGATTATTGTGCCTTTATCGCGACAGACCAAGTTACTCTCTCCCAAACGACACTACCAAATCCTATTAAACGACGTCGTATAGAGCCTTTGTCGGCTCTCCACCGCTTAATCGCTATTACATAACATCGCATACTCGGGATTCGAGCCCCAGAGTTGCAGCCGAGAAGGGGGAGCAACTGATATGGCGCTTCGCACGTGTCACAGTATTGCTTCTCCCATCATCAGTTCAATCAAATTGACTAGTAAATCCATTCGAAACTGCAAATTTTCTGTTAAGAATTGTGTGTCAGACCACCCTAATGAATCACGTAAGGTACTACCGTACTCTCTGTTTAATGCTATGTTCTTGTGTTAGTAATTTCTGCTAAACCTGGTTTCCTATTTGGTTTCCAGGAATTTTCTTGAAAAGAAATTAAAAGTTTGGGAATTTACTATATGCCTAACATATTGATCAATTCCATATTTTCTGTACCATTTTCTTACTAATATAACAGAACACCGAAATTGACGGTCTCGATAAATTATGGTTTCTTGGTATTCAGTACTATTTTTGGTGATTGGGAATTTTGGGTTTTACTACAGTGCTTTTGGGGTTTCTAGTTTATGCTCAATTTTGCTAAAACCAAATGCATTGTTTATTGTGATTTAGTTTATGCTAAGGAATGCAAGAAAACCAGTTGCGAAGTGGCAACCTTAAGTACAAATGGCTTTAAATGTTTCATTCAAAGATGCAATATTGTTTTGTTTGTTTCTGCATTGTCTACAATTTGGTGAATCCTTCTGGTTCATGTTATTGAAATTTGCAGCTCGTTCTGGAAGTAAAGAAGAAGCTTGACAAAGATTATAACAGTCTCCCAGTTGGAAGAAATGGAAGAGATGATGAAGATATGATCCTCTGGTTTCTAAGGGACAGAAAGTTTTCTGTTGAAGAGGCTATTGCAAAATTGACTAAAGCGATTGTATCCTTAACCAATTCATGATTTCAGGATGCTAAAATGCTTTATGTATGACAGGATCTTGTACAACTTTGCAATTTGTTGCTTACAAAGGATACTTAAGGATGGATTTTTGAAGTTGTACATTGTATAGTTTTCCTATAAATTTCCACCCATTAGAAATGGCGTGAAGAATTTAGAGTGTCTGAATTGAAAGAAGAGTCACTAAAAGGTATTGCTGAAACTGGAAAAGCTTATGTGCACGACTTTCTGGATGTAAATGAAAGACCAGTGCTCATAGTGGTGGCATCAAAACATTTACCAGCCGTAAGTTTTGAATTGAAGAACACCCGCTCCATCTTGGCATTAATTCCTTCTATGATTCCAATCAGCTTCTCTTAGCCTCTAGTGTAAATGTGATCACTCCGCCCTCATAAAAATTACAGCAGAGTGCATACTTTCTTAATTAGTAGTTGGGGAAGTACTTTATAATTTCTCAGTCTTGTAACATGTAGCATCTTGAGGTTGAAAAAATATATATATTTGGAATTTATGGATAGCTCATGTGCTTTTGGCTTGGGTATCAATGATAAGGATTAAATGGTGTGGGAACAGGTACATGATCCTATTGAGGATGAGAAGCTATGCGTTTTTTATGTTGAGAAGGCATTGAGCAAGCTTCCACCAGGGAAGGAGCAAATACTTGGAATAATTGATCTCAGAGGCTTTGGAACTGAGAATGCAGATCTTAAATTCCTAACCTTTCTGGTAACTTTTACAAATCAGTCCTGATTTATTGGAGGAATAGTACGGATGTCTTAACTGCTTGTATTTGTTTCCTGCCTGCTGAAGCTTTGTTGCTCAGCAGGAAGGATTAGTTTTGCATATAAACATACATGAAAGCATCGAATCAAAGTTGGGGAGTTGATTTGACATGTTTCAGTGATTTAGTTTATTATGAGCAATTGACCAAAACGGCATAATTCTTATATTCTTAATAAACTATTGTTGCAGTCAGACCAATATTGTCACCAGTTCTGTAAGGCAATGAATTTTAGCTGAAGTGATTGTTTATAAATTTATTTATTTCCCTTTCCTTTCTACATTAGTGTCCTGGATTTGTCCTGAAACTCTGTTACTGCTCGAAATAATAAAATCAGTTTTGATGTTTGAAAACTTTTAAAGTTGTTGCTTTTTATATTTACTGAAATCACTTAAGTTTTATCTCCATCCATTTACTTTTGGAACAGGAGTGTCAGTACCTAACTGTCTGAACATGATAATATGAACTATTAACTTGATTTCTTTATTCTTATGGCAGTTTGATGTATTTTACTATTATTATCCGAAGCGGCTGGGCGAAGTTCTATTTGTGGAAGCTCCATTTGTATTCAAGCCATTTTGGCAACTAACCAAGCCTTTGGTGAAATCATATGCTTCTCTGGTAGGCACCATGCTACTAGCCCTTTGTTTTTTTTGAGATGCAAATATATTTATCTTTGCAATAATTCTTCTTTCCCTTGGACCTCACTTTACTCACACGTGATTGTTCTCATTATTTTGTTCTTAAAAGGTAAAATTTTGCTCCCTGGAGACTGTCAGGAAGGAATATTTCACCGAAGAAACTGTGCCTCACAATTTTAGAGAGTAGACTGAGCCACTGAGGGCATTGTTGCTTCTCAATTTGGGCATGGTATTATAATCTTTGCCAACTCACTATCTTTTAATGATTGGAAATGCGTATACCCTATTTAATGAATTGCCAAGTCACTATCATTTTCCCAGGCTAATACCAGTACAACAGCAGTTTTTTTTATAAATTTTTCTGTAATTTAATTTCTATCGTTTTATTTACATCCTCATGCAGGAAATTCAGAAGTGTGAAGTGAAAGGGTTGCAACAAGCAGTACCTGTGACCTTGTAAAAGTTTAAATAGAGTTGCCAGGTCCAAATGCCGGGCTTTGTCTCTAGTCTCTTAAATTGTGTTACTTGTAACTACCTGTTTCAGAATTTAATTTCATTGATTCAATATAAGAAGGTGTTTCCTCAAACCAATACCAAGACACGCCTACTCACTCCTCATATTTGCTTAACCTTAGTTGTAAACCATTGGACCAATGTTCAGATTATTATATAACACTAAAAATAAAGAACTAGGCTCTGCTAGGATGCGCCGGGAGTGCAAAGCATGGGCGACAATGAGGACACCAGTAGAAAGCTATTGTTGGGGCGGGGGGGGTGGGGGGTGGTGGTGGGGGTGGAGTGTGCCTCCATTTTAAAAATTTATTTATTATCATGTGGATCAATGATCCGCCGATCAAACATCAGACTGCAAAGAAGGGATACGCCCCTTGTGCCTAGGCAATAGGCCAGGAAAGGGACGTTTTGCAAGGTGTTTAATTTTCCCTATTATCGACCCGCTTCACTTTGCTCCTTGTCTTGCTTTAACAATGTGGGAATATAACATGTTCTTTCGTATCTTTGCCTGCTTTTAACTCACAAAAAAGTGCTGGTTATTGTTCTTTCTGAACCTCCACTGCCTCAATCTTGCACGCTTAGCTACAAATTGTTTTGCTGGTTAGAGGTGAGATTGAGATGATTTTGAACCACCATTACTTTACATCTAATGTACAGTAGATAAACTCGACAAAATGGTAAAGTTTAGTTATCCTCGCCTGGCGAAAGATGGAGAAGATGTCATTGTCTTTATTTTGATTGCAATTTTAACCCATTATTAAAAATATTGATTATTTTATCAATGAAAATGAATAATGTTGATGAAAAGTTAAAACCTGAACTCATGCACGAAAAATGACTTCACTTCAGCAGACACAGCCACTACCTCCAGCCCCGCATCAACCTTATCAACCACCACTTCAGCTTCCATCATTCCCACAGTTTGACCAGCTGCACCCACATTTGAATGCGGTTTATTATCAGGACATTTATCCGCTGAGCCAGCATCCAGGGGATATTCCTAACTTGCCATCTCAAAGCATTCGACAGTCCTCTTTTCCACCTGCTGGGTTTTCCCCAACCCAACTTCCTTATGTGGGCTCGACCCAGCAGATGCCTGATCAAACTCCCAGCAGGCCTTATAGGGAATTCGCTTCCAGATATTTGCTGCTGCTAGAGCACTCTAATTCCAACATTCTCTATCCTGACTGTTCCTCTCCTTTAGGCTCCAGCAGTACAAATATGAAAGATTGCGACCCTTGAGCTCCCCTTCAGGCCCAAGTGGTGGAAAGAGGTGCTCTCAATTGCCGACTGCCATGATGTTACCTCGGCCATTACAATGGCATCTAGTTTGGATGCAGAATCAACATCTGCCGGGATTGAAAACAGGCCACCAATTGATGATGTTGTCGACAAGGTTGTTGCAATGGGCTTCCGGAGAGACCTAGTGAGGGCAAGTCAGGAAACTGACAGAACATCGGCAGTCAACTGACCTCAATGTGGTACTGGACAAGTTGATGAACAATGGATAAGTCAGACTCAGAATGGTACGTTAGCTGGTGCTACTGTGCGTTCCCCTGTGCTTGGTTTGATTTGTTCTGTGTCGGATTTTTAAGTACATTTCTGTGTTTACACTCTTCAGTTGCGGTGGTTCTTCACGCTACTTTTGACATTATTATGATGTAGCATCTGCACATCTTTTACTGATTATGCGTGTAAATATTATCTAATGACGAGTACTCTTGCCTCTTCTTTCTGGGATTGTGTCTAGTTGAGTGGTCTACTCTGAGTATGCTGTTGACATGAAAATGTTAAGAGTTTGCTAATTTCCATGATTCCTGCCTCTTAAACCATAGTGTTCCAGTTTTATTCCACTAGAACTGTTGCCGAATCTCATTTAAACTGAAACGCGTTGTCCTTTTTGTTTAGCTGTGGCAATAGTAGATTTCTGCTACAATTACCAGTCAATCGCCCAGGGCACAATCCTTTTTCACCTCATCTTGTGCATGGATATCTCTTAACCATTTGTGGCGCCCATGACAAAATTCTTTATCTGAGCATTTGCAATGATGCACGTTAGCAAAGAAATTGGAGAAAGTGCTATAAAAGGCTGGAAATCATCCCTCAGAAAAAGGTAAACGAAGGAAGTCTTGCGTGTTATTGAGCGTTCAATAATCAAGGATCTATAATTCATATGATAAGAAAGCTCCATGTCTAGGTCTAACCTAATTTACTTGGAAGGAGGCTCTCGAGAATCTTGCAGTTTATTTGCTTGACAGTTCTGGGTCCCTCGTATCGGAGGGCAATAAGCACTTCTGAGTCTTTACTTTTGGACATCTTAACATTGATTGAGTGAACAGTTTGCCTTTTTAGCTCCAAGAAGTTTCATACTTCTGACTTCTAGGTCAAAAAGTCAAAGATGTGAATCAGATCTGAAATCTGCAGTGGATTTCTGCTTAAATTACTGTCAATTTGCTTTGCCATGTCCTTTCTATCAATTAATTCAATATTGGCCAAACTGTTTAGACAAAGCAGGAGGTTAGGTTGGTCCAAACCAGACCAACCTATTCAACCGGTCCACTCCATTACGAGTTAGCACGGTTAGCACGAGTCTTTAGACAAGAACTCATCCTGGAGTTTACATTTGACTTCTTCTTCTATTTTTTTTCTTTGTTGGTGGCCTTGGCTTTCAGTTAATTCACAATCCCATGCGCATACCGCAACAATGATTCCACGTGTTAGAAACCCAGTCGGGGACCTTATTTATTTGACATATAGCCGATCTTATCTCAATGTCTAATGTTATTATGATTATGGTTGGGCATGTTTGCAACTTGAGAAGGACCATTTCCTTAATTGCTGCAGCCTCAGGACTCAATATATTCCTAGATACAGGCCCACTCAACCTTAAATGCTTCAGGATTAGCCATCAAACCATGTGGACAACAGGTTTTCTCGAGAGATTACCATTACTGAGCTCTCTCAGTAACCTCAATCTGGTCCCTGCTGCTAAAGACCTGAAATCTTCTCTCTCTCTCTCTCTCTCTCTCTCTCTCTCTCTATGTATATATATATATATATATTTCCAGATTGATGATCGTCGTGGACCATAAATCTACCAGAGGTCCAGGCTATATGTACGCAGGGCATCTTGTTGTGTCATCCCTTTCATCCTTAATTTCATTCTGATAGTATCTCTGAGAAAAATACAATACAGACATGGGGTCTGAATCTTTACAATTTAGACTACCAACAGCTATCATGACTTCCATTTTCCGAAATGTCATTTTTCTAGTTCTTTCTTTGTTAATTTTCTCAAACTTTTAGGTTAAATTTTTCAAGCGGGTTGTCTTGTTTCACAAATACATCGCACATTTGCACTGTTGAAATTCAACCTTCTGAATCAATACATTTTTAGATAGCACATTCTGAGAAGATTGACCACCTATGCAATAAAGAACGGCTGAGGAAATACTTCACAAAAGTAGTGCGCACCTTTCCCAAAGAATAGACGTATTAAGAATCTCATGTTTTTAATCCAATTAATGAAGAGGTCAAAGCGCGCACTTGGTTTTGCTTCTGCAAGTGTTTGACAAATCAAGAAAAAACTGAACTTTGATTCAAATTTAGCGATGATTTTAATGCATGGACTTGATGTTCAACTCCTAGATTAAAATGATAATGGAGGAATGGTGAGTAGTAAGAGGCACCAAGAGATGATTATGAGTTGCCATTTGGAATGAAACCACACACAGAACTACCTAAATATCTTTTTCAGTGATTCACAAAACATAAATATGAATATGAATTAGGATAACGTTGATGGGTCTGAAAGAGGTTATCCGTCTTGCATTTTGAAAACCGAAAGAAGATGAGGGAAAAGTTGTTTACCTGGAAGAAGAAAAAAGTCACCTGGAAATATCGAAAACAAGGGATTTTTGTGCAGCCCACTAATCACCGTCTCAATCTTCTTTAGTTCCCGGTCACACTCAAAACTTCATTTGTTTACAACTCAAAAACGATAAGACCGTACTATAAAACGACAGCAAATGACCGAACAAGAGAAAAATATAACAATTAAAGATGGATGCCAAAGATTAAAGAACACACACAGAAAGTTAGAGCAAAAGAAAAGCGTACTGATTACTGCAAATGCAAAGCAAACAGTGCATGAAGTGAAATGAAGCGAAAGCAGCTTTTTCGCTAAGCATAGCCTAACCACCTTTTTCTGGCGCTTTTATACAAGCACTTCTATACACCTCCTCTATTTATGCACTATTTATACTCGCAGAAAATGGAACAGTGTATGTACTCTTAGTTTAGAGCTTGCTTGTTTTTTTTTTTTTTGGGGTTTCTTAAAGATCTCACATCGAAAAAGCTGATAAAATCTGAGTGGGATTTCTTGAATCTTGAGAAAAATATCTTGTCAGAAGTACTTTGAAGGGTGCTCCGCACCGGACCCTCTCCCTCGCCAGCTCATTTTTATCCTTCTGTTGTTATCCTTTCATTATTGGTTCCTTTTTTCTCTTTCTTGACAACAATTGAGAAATGGTACTGTATTTTATTGATTTTTGATCTGTCGAAGCTCCAAAAGAATGGTAGTCTTTGATGTTTCTCGGTGCATAGCTCTTGACTCGTTGTCTTGCTATTTGTAATACCCATTCAAGTAAGCTCAACAGATCACTTTTGCTAAATTTTCCCGAGTACAGACCCATTTTCCATGTTCAAAGCAGACTCTAGGACCCCTATATACATTTCCCAGGTTGAAAATATTCAGTATATACAGGGTTTTAAGAGTTCTGCCAAAACCTCCAAGAGGATCCAAAAAGCCATTTTTTAGTATTTTGTCAAGTTTGCCTCTTTTAGTTCAAATAGTCATTTCCTTTTTCTATTTTCTGGGTTTTTCTCTAACCCTCTTCTCTGCTCTACAGCGTTTCACATTCACTGAAAGAAGTTTATACTCTGATCTTGCACTCTGGTTTTTGAAATTTTTTTGATAGATGGCCATGATTTTGCCTTTGTTTTCATTGAAGCACTTGTTGGTGGTGTCTCTAGCCTTGAACGTGAGCCTGATTTGGAAGGTTATCTATTATAGTGAAAAAGAGGGCCTTGGTGGTGGCGTCTCTCTGCAACAGCTGGGAAGGTCCGTAATGGCAGGTTGTGGGTTACAGGAAAAGGAGCATGTTACCAAGAAGAAACATCTACCTGTTTCTTCATCAGCCTCTTCGCTTACTGCTACTATTGACATTGAATCTCAAGATGGCGGGGATAGAGTTATCAATCTCGACCAGTAAGTATTACTGTATTAGTAACCAAGTAAACACTCTGTTTTTGTTTTTTTGTGTTTTGTGTAAAATATCAAATAATTACTAATTATTTGACATTTTTGTCTGTTATGTTAAATTCTAATACATGGGTAAAATTGTCATTCCGGCATCAAGAGACGTGCATTTCATTTGGAGCTAAAGGGGGGAATATGGTATTTCAACTGATTTTCTTTAATTTCTAAGTTACTGCTGGGATGGTAGGGAGTTCTACGTTTCTCAGTACCCATGGTTTGTTCCAGTGAGGTAGCGTTTGCTAGGATAGACAAAGACAGCTCAAATGTCATTGTTTGTAGGTTGAGATTTTCTATGGTGCGTGTTAGAATTGAGCCTTTTTTGGTACTTGATCACTGTTTTTGTCCTCTCTCTGTTCCCAAGTCGAGGGGCTGGTGCTTGATTTTAACATGCACCTTGGCTGATACTCATTGACAATTTTCCTAAGCAGAATCATTGGGCACCTCGGTTTATGGACATCAAAATCCACAAAACCATCAGTTTATCGCAAGTTGAAGGGAACCTCAAGATCAAGATGCATGTTAGTGCTTAGCGCAAGGCACTATATCTTTTGAACTAGATGCATGTTTGTGGCAGGCTAATTGAGAAAAATAACAGAAAATGCAAGTTAGTGGGGGCCATATGCTTTTGTGCACACTGCACGCAGACTCCTTTTCTGTGGTTTTGGCCTTTGGGAAGAACTAAAGACTAAAGAATTTGTCTGAGATCTGAGAACTTTTGCCGCTTATAATGCAATTTGCAAATTATAGCTTTTCAAATCTTTTTTATTTATTTATTTTTTTTGGGGGAACATTGATACTGGGGTTGTCTGGATTTTGCTCTTTGTGGGTCCTTTTATGAGGTTATTCCAATTACAATTACACTTTTGGTATTTGCACCTTAGTATTATGGCGATCTGATGTAAGGCTTGCATAATCATTTGATCTCTTGATATATACAGGGACCCGCCCATACTGCCTTCCCATACCTATCCCTCACGCAATTTAAGAATCCCAATGCTGTGACAGTTCTTACAATTTTTACTGCCATTGCAAGGCTTTTACAATTTCACTTGAATACCATTTCGTTTGGCAGACTTGATACTGTTTTGGGTCAATTCTTGATGTGAAACTATATGTCTTTTTATATCCTTAATTGTTTAATGACAGTCCGCTTAAGGTTTTAATTTTAATGAGTTTCTCACAGCGGGGATCCAACCATGTATGAAAAATATTGGCAACAAGTGGGCGACAAGACCACAATTGTGATTCCTGGGTGGCAATCTCTGAGTTATTTTTCAGATGTCAATAACATCTGTTGGTTTCTGGAGCCCGACTTTGCCAAGGAAGTTGTTAGATTGCACAAAGTGGTGGGGAATGCAATAACAGAAAATCGTCACATTGTCGTTGGGACGGGTTCAACGCAACTCTTCCAGGCTGCCCTCTATGCTTTGTCTTTGCAGGATGCATCAGAACCCATTAGTGTTGTTTCGGCTGCCCCTTTCTACTCTGTGAGTGTGAATATGATATGTTAGATTCTGTCTGCCAGCTAGTTTCGATGTTTTGATCTTTTTTTATTTATTACTCAAGGAAATCACCACCCAGTTCTTATATTAGCCAGTAAATGCAGGTGTGCTGCTTTCATAATGATACTTAAAGGTTTGAATGAATCATCCAACATGATGGATCTTAAAATCTGTCATCTTTTAAATTCACGTGCATTGAAAACATAACTGCATGACTTTGTTGTTTGTTTTGTGTCCCCTAATAATGTTGCCAAAACATTATTAGTATTGTTATAGTTTTGTCTCCTCCCCTGTTATATTTCTAGTCTGCTCTCTCCCTCTGTTTTACATTCACATGGGCATGCTACGTACACAGGTTTTGCATATTTCCATGTGGCAAACTATATAAAATATTCTGGCTTGCTTATTGTTATTCATAGATTCTTTGTACTTTCGGATTTGTTAAATAAGAATAGTAGTAATACTAGGTTATACTTGAATTTGGAAGTTAATTACCTGCCAAAGACTAAATTTTGTTGACTTAGAGCTTGGACAAGGCTGATCCTTGGAGCTGAATATGCATTTCTTGTCTGAGGCTGAATTGGCACCCTTTATATTCTATTCTATTTCATTTGTTTATTTTTGTGCTTCTAGTTAGTCATCAGAAAAATTTGAGAGGGTTCAGCTGTTTTAATTGAATTTCTGGATCTATAGATGTATGAACAAACAAAAGAAAGACAAAATCAAATTCTTTTCCAGCAAGCATGTTATACATGATAAAAAGGTTTATTAAAAGTCTTGCGTGTTTATATGCTTTCTCTATAAGATATCGGGAACTTGTACTGAACTGCTACATTATGGTGTAAGAAGACTATCTAAATTTTTATCCCTTATTCCATTATCATGTTAAACCAAAGGATTCTCCATGGCTAATAAATTAAATTCTATGTTGATGGTAGTTTCATTTGTCAACGTATGTAAAATTTAACTAAATCAATGTTTGTATAGACCATAGCTCCTCTAAATGTTTAAATCTTTGAGATGTGTTGGTTTGACATTGATTTTGCAAATTACTTCAGTCCTATCCTTTGATTACTGATTGCATCAAGTCTGGGCTTTATAAATGGGCTGGTGATGCGAAAACTTACAACAGAGATGGCCCATACATTGAACTAGTCACTTCCCCAAACAACCCTGATGGATTTGTTCGGCAATCAGTGGTGAATCGCAGTGGCGGGATATTGGTTCATGACCTTGCTTATTACTGGCCGCAATATACATCCATATCCTATCCTGCAGACCATAATCTTATGCTGTTCACTGTCTCCAAAAGCACTGGTCATGCTGGGACACGAATTGGGTAAGTTGATCACACTTATGTTGTTTGAAGAGAACTATTCTGCTAATTGGATATGTTGTTTGAAGAGAACCATTCTGCTAATTGGATTTGGTTTCTAATCATATGAATGCAGATTAGACTTGTATTAAAATTATTTGAACTTTACACAATTGTTTCACGGCACAGCGGTTATTAGGAGCAATCCTTATTCCTATCGAATTACTTGGCCCTAGCTTACCACCAATATGAAATTTGGATATATACTGCTAAGCAAAGAAAGAAAGAAAATGATTGCTATATGTTGTCAAATTTCTAAATTTCAGTTTTATATCTTTGATCCAGTTGGGCTCTTGTCAAGGACACTGAGGTTGCAAAAAAAATGATCAAATACATAGAACTCAACACCATCGGTGTGTCTAAGGATTCACAACTTCGAGCAGCAAAGGTTTTGAAAGTTGTTTCTGACAGTTGCGAACCATCTGGCAGTGAGGACGAGTGCTTCTTTGAATTCAGCCACCATCAAATGGCCGTGAGATGGAACCAACTAAGAATGGCAGTGCAAGAGAGTGGTCTATTTAGTGTGCCTGATTTTCCACCCCAATTCTGCGCGTTTCTTGGTCGGGCTTTTGAGCCTCAACCTGGTAACAACAATTCACTTAATCTTTTTCACGTGACATCAGGATTACTTACATGTCTTCTTTAATGAAGACTCCTAGTCACATTAACCTAATTACTTTCCGTTTGCAGCTTTTGCATGGTTAAAATGTGAACAAGAGATAGAAGACTGTGAGAGCTTCCTTAAGGACAATAAGATTTTGACTAGAAGTGGGAGGCACTTTGGGTTTAGCCCTAAATATGTCAGGATAAGCATGTTGGGTCGGGATGAGAACTTCAATCTTTTTGTTCAGAGATTGTCCAAGATTCTGTCATAACATAGATACTGAATCCACACAGAGTGCTTGCCTGTGTAAACGAAAGAAGGGAGGTTTGAGCCATTCTTGTACATGTAAAAGAACAAGAAAGTGCAATTTACTGATCTTGCTTTGTTAGAACTCTACTGAGTTTGTTGGTTGTAGAGGTCGTTCATAAGTTGAATAATGGGTTGCGGTCTATTGGTTTTTATTGACTATCATTCTATGTAGTCGCCATTTTGCTTTCTGAGAAAGAGTTAGTGAGTGTAAAGCACCTATATATCTCGGCTACTTTGTTAATGCTTTTGTCTAGAAATGAGCAGAACTTGAACCTATGATCCTATTTTATTCTATTGGTACTTCTCACTTCTAGTTCAATGGTCCACTGGTGAAAGAATAGAAGTGTCAAGTGAAGATTACGGCCGGCTTAGAGGTCGACACCGTAGGCATGTCCACAGCTAGAAATGATGGGGATTTTGAACGTAGCTATGGTGAACATGAAGTTGATTGTGAATCAATCCCTTGACTTCCGTCGTATGCTCATTTTCATGGCTGAGAGACGGCGACAGCCACGACCGAAGATGAACCCTGGTGGCTTGTGGCCTTGGAGCCTCAACCTACGATACAATTCATATAAACGACATGATTTAACTAATTTTCATTCTCAAAATTTTCCCTTTAAGATACCGAAAATTGAAATCTCCAACATGCCACAGATAAAATCTCTTTCGCATCTTAAAGGATATTATTTATGCATTGAGTTACAAAATTTCAGTAACTCATATTCTGCATCTGCATGCATGCCTCCCTAGAAGTTGGCGTATCGCGGAAGAACAGGAGTGGCAAGATCAGATTCACGGCCTCACATTGGGCAGAAACACCGTGACAGATAGGCCCACGAAGTGATCCAACAGCTCCAAGTGATCAGGTTGGATTCCGTGGGCATTTTCGTCCGCAGCTGTTAATGGCATAAAACCCACAGTGAAAAACTGAATGAAGGATTGTCATCGAGTCCAGGGCATCCTCGAAGTGCCTGGATCTGGAAATCACAACCAAGAATCAAATTCGAATTGCTTAAATTACGTATGCGTGCATGCTTCAATTCAAGATCATATGTTTTATAAGAAAATGCAAACCTTGTATCTTTTCGGAAAGCCTTCCTTTTCCCCCGTACCATTTACCAACCATTTCTGCACAACAAGAATCTTTGCGTAACAAACCGTATTTTGAGCCATAATTCTTCAGAAATAGAGACATTCTGATGGGATACTAGGAACTCAAGTTGCTAGTTTTATGATTTTGGGGGGCAGCAGTGAGATTAAATTTAAAAAGAATTCTGACGATTTCAACTAGGTAAGTATGATTAATTAATGTACCAATAATCAGTGCTAAATTTTAAAATTTATGACAAGATCAAGTGATTTCGCATGGTTGAGATTAATATATTTTG
Organism: Swietenia macrophylla; assembly: GCA_032401905.1. NCBI lineage: Eukaryota > Viridiplantae > Streptophyta > Magnoliopsida > Sapindales > Meliaceae > Swietenia > Swietenia macrophylla. The sequence goes on along the minus strand of CP135567.1, from coordinate 7,061,902 downwards.
TGAAAACATATCGAGTAACATAAAATTTGATAAAATTTATTTTTTTTTTAAAATATATATATATATATATATATATATAGTACTAAATGGTTGCTGAAATCAGCTTGAGCAAGATTTGAATAAAGATTTGATTAATACTTAAAACTTTTATCATTAGTAGGTAGCAAGAAGGATTCTTCTTCTTCCACGCCCATTACAATTCTAGGAAAGACAACATCATTTGTTGCTTGCTAGAAAAAGCGATCGTAATGTTAGCTTATAATGCTTAAAACTTTCATCAAGTGGGCTATTATCCAAAGATTACCGCTTAAAAGGCCCGACAACAATCTGAGCCGTCCACCATCATGAGAGTAGCGAACGAGTGCGGCCTACGCCCAAGACCACGCTAAACTTAGCTTCCTCTCTGTAAGGCATCATCAGTCTTTCTACCACTTCGGCTTCTTCTCCAAGCATCGGCCGGCAATCTCTCTCTTGATTTAGCTTTGATTTATGAAAGTGAAGACGTTGAATTTGGAATATCATTACCAGGAAATTCAAAATCATTCAGTCAAACACACCTTTGTATAGCGTTGAAATCCACTCACATTATGACGAGGAGTTAAAGAGTTCATGTGCAATTTATACTATTCTAGGTGGTAAATGGCGTTTAATTTATCATAATTTCGGATTATAAAAAGAAACTTCGATAATAAAGAGTTCAACATCGGTTTATTCACATAATTTAGGAATTTAATTTTCATACCAATTATTAAATAATGTCAAAATCTAATAGTTATTGTGCAATAATAGAATTTCATAAAATCAGAGTAGTTCATCACCTTGACGATCATTAGACGGGGAGAAAAATCCAGCAGAGATGAAGACCGAAAAATAAACGAGGACAACGTAAAGAAGGAAAGCAACCTGCTTCTCACTTTTACAGCAAAAAATTGAAAAATAAAAAATTTCGGGAAAAACATTGCATCCCCACAAATAATTGTTGCATGCAGACAATAATCAAAACAAAAGAAACAGCAAAGTATAAAAAGACCATCATCACTATAGAAACCAGAATTATGACAAGTAACAACTTCCCATATGAAAAAAAGGCTTTTTTATCACCCAGTAGATGTAATTTGAAAGCCACATTGATATATTTACTTGTTTCAAAGAGGAGTTACATCTACTGGAACCTCTACATTAGTCTTAACTCGTATTCCCCAGCCATTGTTATGTATCTCACCCATGGAAGAGCCTGATATCCACTCTTCTCGATGATCTTTAAGTAACGCACCTACAGACCAATTGACATTAGTTTACACACATAAAAGACATATAATAAGCGGGGTTTAGCATGCTCCTATCCAGTACATGCACCAGGTGCCCGCCCATCCCCCCACCCCCTCCACCCCCCATGTAACAAAATCTAACTTGATTTTATGTCCAACTTTACCTAGATATAAACCTGACTTAAAGAAACAGTGATAATTGGTTAAGGTGAAAGAAAGCAAGGAATTTCAATCAGTGTCTTGTGCCAACATATCGATGCATGACTTTAAAAACCCTACTTTAGCTTTATACCGTACTAGAACAGAAATATTTCTATAGGTTTCCCTCTACATTCAAATGGAGGAAGATGGCAGGAAGGCTGAGGAGACCAGGATATTGAAATACATACCTGAATCCCTGAAACGGTAAAATACGGTATCTCAAACTTCACACGAATTGGAGCCTTTCTCTCAGGAACTGATTCTTCGGCAGTTATACTAGGAAGACTGAACTCGGCCCTCAACATATACTCCTAAACAGTTTGATTGACAAACATGGTTGAGAACATGTAAGGGGGCCAATTGGTAATAGAAAATTATCATTTGTTGAATACATTTGACGTACTGACAACCTACAGATAGGCCTGTAAACAAAATCCTACCTTATTACCCGGGAAAGATTTGATTTTCCAGACCAAAGCATCATTCTCCGGAGCATATGTAGCAGTGCCCATTGATGTCCGAACATTAGGATTTGTAGCATCAGCAGGGACAGGCAACTCAATTTCAACATTTGTTGCAGTGCTGAAACAAAAAGTAACCTGTGAATAGTTCAGAAAATCGATAATGGTCCTTCCAAATTAACTTAACCCAGTTATATATCAAATTGCTACATTAAGACAACACTCCACCACCTATGACTAAATCAAGCCAAATCGAAAGTCATGATATCACCACAAAAAGAGATTTGGCTCTGTAAATCAACAAAATTTCAGAATGTGTAATTACTATATTTGATATCTACCAGTTGCTCAAATGAATAAAATTTCCAAGGTTGACACCAAGCAAATTTCAAGACATCAAATTCTATTACGAAGTGTGTTTTACATCCACTGCTGGTTCAACTCCAAATCCCCTTTAAAAAGTATCTAAGATGCAAGGGCCTGACTGATAGCTTTCTTTATTGAAACAGGAAAGGTTATCTCATAAACAATATTGAAAGGATTTTTTTCTGAACAATTCAGAAAATCCACCCTCCCACTATCCCTCGCACCAAAAAAAAAAAAAAAAATAGAAGAAAGGGGGATGCTCCTTCCTGCAAAACCAAATTATGCTTCCATCTATCTAAAAACATGACAGTATAAAACATTGAAATAGCCTAATATTATCCCTTAGGATTGACATTCAGGATTATTTCAAGATACTGTGCTCAGACTTGTATAACTCTTCTGCCTCTGAGACCAAATTGGTCCAAAATCAATTTCTTGAAGGTTAAAAAATTTACCTGCGCTCCTTAAACTGGCTCCGTGCTTTTACCATTATTTCAATGCGGCTTCTAGAATGCCTTTCAACTTGAGCTTCCACCCAAATGAGAGGTTTCACCTGAAATTTGTAAATATTGCTTAGAAGTTTTATAATTGAGTAAATTTAAGTACAGAAAGATATTAGAATTGGAGGTCAATATATTGAAATAGAGAGGCAAATCAAAACCAGGTCCACCTGACTCATTAAACGGGTTAAGATGAAATCAGACTGAGGCCTTCATAGACATGGTTGGGGGGTGGGGGAGGAGGGGGGGTGTGGGGGCAGTGTGGAAGAGGGTAAAAAAAAAAAGAGATGAAAGCAAGGGTAGACCTGAGTACTGAGTCTGTAAGTCATGAGATCAAAAGATCCATCAGGCGGTATGAAGGATATTGTCCGATCATTTTCGAAACGAGCCAAACGTACACACCTAAAAAGAAGTTTAAGAAAAAAGGTAAATAGAAAATGTATAGTAGTCAACAATCAACTATAACTAACAGATAATGAATGAAGATGAAAGCAAAATCCATGGACCAGAAGAAAGCTATGATCAACACAAGAAGTCAACATACTGATGAAACTTGGTATCATCCAGATCAATAGCTTTCCCTTTTGTTGCTCTACCCTGGGCCTCCAGTAGTACTCTATCATTTAGCCCAAGCTTACACTCGGGCATGCCACTACAACAAATGAAGTATTGAATTGTCATAAGAGCAAATTGCAATAACAAATAAGCTTGCACAAAAACCAAAATAATTTAAAAGAACTCTGGCTCAAGCCACCCTTGTTATCAACTTATTTTATAAAAATAGCAAAGATACCAAACAAACTGGGAACCTATATCTTAACAAGTCAGACTCATCTTAATCCAAACAAGGAATTATTTATCACAAATGTTAGCTCCACCTAAAACTTGGGTAGAGCTGGATTATGATCAAGGGATTTATGCCTAGGGTTGAAACTGGATTCATCTCTAGCCCAGATGAGCCTGCCAAAGTTGAAGCACTGGTTAACATATATATAGTATTGACAAACATACTTGTTCATATTGAAATTCTAAGCTAAGTGTGCTATTTCTAAGACATATAATGTATGACATAAGTCAGATGATATGACAGTGTGTACACATAACAACTAATTCTTTAAAACTCATCCTTGAAGACCTTCATTTAATTTGAACAATTAACAAAAAGGAAGATAAGCATGCACCTCAAGTATGTTCTCATCTTTAATGCCCCAACAACATCTGAACGTATTATCTGCCCATTGCTGTTGACAAGTATATTGACACTTTCCACCACATCCAGAAAAACCTGATTAAAAATGAACAAAGCTACCATAATATATGTCATCTCAATTCATTAGCAATAAAATCCTTGGGAAGAGAACCTTACTTCATTTTTCTTATATCTTATCCCTTCACTGCGCCAAGATACCGCATTTGTTACAGCCATGGGAGGACGCTGTGTAACTTCCATCCTATAAGCATCAGTCTTAATAAACTCACTAAGAATCCTTGCCTCAGTAAATTGAGGAAAACCAAAGTCCATTATCTCATCAAGTAATTCATACTGCCAAATGCACAAGTCATCAGTATATAACAGTCAAGTGTTTAATTAATACATGTGTATGTAATTCAGGGAAAAGAAGCATCAATTTGTTACCACAACAACAAAATTGTCTCTCAAGGATTCCTCTTCTAACTCTTCAAAGTAATGCTTGAATACCTGCACTCATTGTTTTTGTTTTAGAAAAAATAAAGAAGATACACCACGTTTTGGTACACGTAGGATGTGTTTACCATTAATCACAATGGTAAAAATTAAATAAAAAGAAAACGCTTACACCAACTATGCGATGCAAAAATAGCAGAATACTGGCAGCATTGCAATTCTGCCTCGAAGCAGCCATCAGGTAAACATTGTTATATTGTATAAACATGTAGGTCACACCATTGTCATACACCACAGGATCTTGTGACTGAGGGTCACCCTGAGTCAGATCAAATTCAAAAATTCAATTCCAAAGACCTTATAATCTCAGCCACTACTATCTAATTCTGCACGCTTCACGGAAAATAAAAAGCAGTAACTCTTCACTAAAACTACATTACGAGGAGATCACCAAGTTCTGCGACTTAAAATCAGTCACAGATCAAGTACAAATTTATGAAATTAAATAAACTATGTCTGCACTAAGAAAACACTAATCTCCAAATTAAATCGAAACATGATTGTACAACTAATAAAACCAAGCAAAGCTAAGTCTATGCTTATACGCATACATATGCAGATATGTATTGGTATGGGGAAGAAGAGAGGGTGAATCATTTACCTCTTTCTCAATGAGCTTGGTGAAGAAGCGCTCGGCTTGAATAGCTGAGACGTCACCACGATAATCACGCCAAATCAGGACACGTCCTTTGATGTCGAGAAGGAACAGCGCCGAGGCGGCGCCAGCCATTTGATGAAGAGATTCACCGGTGAATGACCGCACAGTACGCACGAACCAGATCCGAACTGCAGGTATGAATCTAGATTGGAAATCAGAATGAAATAAATAACAGATTCTACTGGAAATTCATTTCTTCCTTCCGTCTGTTAAGACAGTGCATTTTCGAGTCAATTAAACTGTAGTTTATACTTCGCACGTGCTTTCCTCCACTTGAGATGAAAAGCAGGTTCATTCAGTCCCATACACCGAACTGAAGCCCAGACCCAGTAACACGAAACCACACGCAATGCGTATAGCTACTCATTTAATGGGCCCAGATTATGCAGTCAAAACGACAGCGTAGCGAGCCCGTAGTCTCTGATGGTGGTTCCTTCGGCATAAATGGCCAGAGCTAGTTTTCGTTCCTCATTGTAGGATAGGTATGTGCAAATTTATTTCAAACAGAGAAAAGGGCTTCTTTGCTTGGCTTTATTGATCATGAGGAATTTATGCAGTACAATGCTCGATTGAAAATTTTACATGACTGAAGCCAATCATCATCTGCAAGTTGCATGTATAATTGCCCTTTTTGTAGTGAAATGATGATTGTGACCATCCACACCCAGTTTGATCATGAATCGCCGTGATCCGGAGGTACATGAATTCTAAAGGGGGAAGTTGAGCAAGCTACTACCATGGAACATTTCATTTTCCATTAAACAATCCTGCAAAAACCGGGCTAGCCCCTGGGAGAGTATCGGGACAATTTCTCGCATTTCTGGTCTGTTTATTGCTTCTTCACTCAAACACCTTCTTGATAATTCTGCCATCTGCAAGGGATTGAGAAAGTCACATAACTAAATATTTGTTTTTGTCTATTGACATAGACTTGAACATTTATATTTATGTGTGTCTGTCATTGTGAAGTAACTTGGTATTATTGCATATTGTAGAAACCTTGTCTGCTTCCTCCATGGCGTAGCTTCCTCTCAGGTTCTGATCTATGCTAGCTTCCAAATCGTTCTCTGAATCTTGGTCTCGAAATATGATGTTCATCTAATCATGTTAACCAATTTATGTCGAAAAAGATTTGCTGCCTCTTCAATGAAGTCTCATAAGCAAGCATACGAGTTTCTGCAGTTAATCGATTTCCTGGGAGTGTTACATCAGGAGCAAAAGAAGCCTCGTGTGTGGCATTTCAGAAAAGTTTAAAATGATTGTCAACAGAGTATTCACACTGTTAGCAAGCACCACATTGACTTGAAATGGTTACTTGTAAAACTAGTGGCCTCATTTTGTCTGTTTCCTTCTTCTCTCGGGTCAGTGCACTCTGTCCAGTTATAAGCTCTGCTAGAACCACCCCAAAGGCAAAGACATCAGCTTTTGATGTCATTTGGAGCTCACAAACAGATATTGCAAAAATGCAGGCAAGGTATTAAAATTTCTGTGTAAGATCACATATAAGTTTTGACATGTAACTATTTAATTCTATTCTAAAAGTTTTTGGAAATTCCAGTAATTAAAACTTAATCTACTTGGAAGAATTTAAGTATTGAAGTTCTTAAAGAGCCAACAACTTACTCGGGAGCAATGTAACCTGGTGTTCCAACCAGGCGTGTCGCTACATAATCTTCTTCGTTTGATCGTTCTACTAACCTTGCTAGACCAAAATCTGCTAACTATGGAAACAGCCTTCAGCTACATGATTCCACGACTAGTTCAAAAGAAACACACAGTTGCAATTGCTGGCAATCCAAGTATAATGGCAAAAATGAAACATGCAGGCACAAGCTCACTATCAAGGTAAAGTATACCTTTGCTCTGAGTCCCTGATCAGGTAGAATGTTATTTGTCTTTATATAGCAACGCAGATAGCGTGCCTTTGCGTGGTCGTGAATGTATTCATTTCCCCTTGCAGCATCAAGAATGATATGGGCTCTTGCAATCCAGGGAAGAGGTGTGTGGTGATTTCATATTTGCATTTGTAGCTCCTTTGTTTAAGATGATTTCATACCACTAACCACATTAATGTGATGGATCTTGCACAGTACTTTAAGCTCTGCAAGAAATTCCTTTGATATGCTTGATTTGGTCATCCAAAATTTCACAGCTTAGTTCAAATGGACTAAGCTCTGTTTGGTCAAAGTATAAACATGAACTCAAAAGGTGATAACTATCATACCCTTTCTTCTAGTGTACCAATAAATACGCTCCCGTATCCATCTTTTCTGATTTTCCTGCTATCATCAAAGTTACTAGTGTCCTCATCTATCTCCTCCAAACAGTATACAACTGGTCTTTCGGTCTCTAAGGTTACTGCATCATGGAGTATTTTTGCCCCATCATTTGGGAATTTTGGTGACGACTTTGGGACATTTTTATCCTTGTTAAGACTTTTCTTTCTTCTCAAAAAGAATAGGATCACCGCGCATATTGAAAATAAAGTGACAGCAGATAATAGGCAGCTGACGATAATTGTCAAATGTTGTCTTTTACCTAGCTTGACATAATGAGAAAAGAATGTAAATTTGTTTTTTCTTCAGGAAAACTATCTTCAGATAGATATCAATCTGACACGCATACTTTTACTGAATTGCGATTAAGGATATTAGCAATCCAGCAGAATATGATGGCCAACCTTTCTCAGGGGCTAGGATTCCATTTTTCTCTCTTGGCACAAACAGCACCCATCCAACATCTATTAAACTTTGGATTCTCAGTCAGTCTTTCATTTAATTTCTCAATCCCACCGACTTCTGCTGATAGGAGTTCTGCAATTCCTGATAAAGTATATTGATCTTGAATTGTGTGCGTCACTATCTCTTGAGATTTTACTTCTACGCACCTGCATGTAAGGTGTATGGTAACTTTGTCTCCCACAAATAGCTCTTCCTCTCCTTCAACCTCCCACGCTTGCCCACTATAGAACTCACTAGAGAGATCAATAAAAATGTCTCACCTGCACCCACTTTGTAAGAGGTATGATAGAATTATCCACGGGTACCATTCACATCTTTGCAACTGCAGGGAACCGATACCAGATAGTATTGTTTGGAGTCATGGAAAATGGGTTTCATATTCGATGTGTTCACCGAATAGAAGAACGCTAATTGTTCTACGGAATCGCCTATAGAGATTGTGATATAAGATGGCATCACACGCTTGAATACTTTTAGCACACCCAAAAGGGTATATGATGGTTGCTTGACAAAGCCATTATAGGAAAGGATACTAATAAAAACAGTGGTCAAGAGAGGTAAGAGGAGAAAAGGGTGGTGATTTGAGCATGCTATTTCTTCGAAAAGTGAATAATTTGAGTGATGCGCTTAAAGAATAAGCATTTCTTCTGTCTTTGGTGTTATACTTGATATTTTGAGATATAAAGTACTTTGATTTTCTTTTTGTTTTGGCCAATTATTTTGGCACCATTAATATCATTGAAGTTTGATCTTTTCATACATCTTATTTCGATACACTCTTAAAGAGTAGCTGTAAACTTAACACGAGTTTGTTGTTATTGCTTGTTCCTTTCCATCGCAATTACAATAAAACTAAAGTCTCTCTCCATGAGGCGGCAAATTTTGTCCCTGTTTTATGTATATATATTGCTTATTGAATTCATTGTCTTCTTTTGTTTAAGCAGAATTTGGTCTTTCGTTCTCAGTGCTTTGTTTTCATCCTCCCTCCGTTTGCAGGGGAGTGTCTGGATGCACATGGAATTTGTTAACGGACTATACAAGTATAATCTATTTGCTTTTCCTTTATTCAACAAGTCTTTATTGCTTCCAACATCATATCTTGTATCTATTCCAGAATTCACACTCTGTTATAACGATTTCTTAGTAGGATACTCAGATAAAAGGTTAAGCAGATACACATAAATGGAAATTGTTTTGGTCTTAGGGCATTTTCCTGCTGCTTTCTTGTATTCCTGGAAATTCCGGTATCTATCCTTGCGAGAGAAATTTTACAGCCTTCTCCGGTTTAGCCAAACAATTTAGGGGAAGTACCATTGTCTTGACAAGAACCAACACCCATTTGCGTAGTAATGTGTTAGAGGTCCACTCTGTTTCGTATGGAGTAAAATACAACAATACAGTCCCCAATCATGCTCAGGTATGGAACACATGCTTGACTGCGAGCTCTCAATCGAGCCTAGCAGTTACTGTTGTTAAAACAGGGAAAGAGCAATTATGTACAAGGCGCGACCTGGTCAGCGTCAAGCTTCGTTGATCACCTTTTACTGTGTTGATTCCAGACAAAATTATATCAGTAGAGGTTCTCTGCTATAAACAGAGCCGTGAGGAAAGAGAGGCTTTTGTCACGGCATGCATTCTTTCTAGAATCGCTCAAGACAAGACGAGCATCCCCTGCCTGTCGTTATTTTTCCTCCAAAGCATATTTTTTAACATTAAACGTCGAAAAATTTAATATAAACTGCATCAGTTTCTTCAACCGTGCAGTGGCTTGCGCTTTTAATTTGGGTCATTAAGCAAGCATTTAGTTAGGACAATAAGAAAGGCATACTGTTGTCAATTGTTTCTCCCTCGACATGGCATACATGAAAAGCTCATAATAATCAGCAAAAAACTTGTTCCAAAAGAGGGTGATTCTTACAAACAGAGCAGCACAAGGATATGAACAAAACAAGAGTACAGGACACCATTCGGATTGTTCGATTGCCATTTTGCAGCATCCTTATTACAATGTGTCCGAACACACAAGCATAACTCAAGAAGCTTCTGCTTCATTATATTTACTCAACCTCAAAAACAACATTAGGTAACCGAGACCAAGAAGGCCCACTGGGTTTCAAGATGCAGCACACTAGTCTATAACCTCAATGTCATGTCTTCCCTCCTTCCTTGACATCCCTTCCAACTTCCTGGCCCTTACTCTGGATCGTCTGGCCCGTCTCCTTAGCCTTCTGGCCCAACTGATCGGGCGTCTCTTGCGCCTTCTGGCCCAACTGACCCGCCGTCTCCTGCACCTTCTGGCCCAACTGACCGGCAGTCTCCTGCGCCCGCTCCATTTGTTCCGGTACACGCATTCTCAGAAAATTCGCCATCCAAGATAACGCCGAGAGTGCAGTGATTCCAAAAGCTCCAGAAGTCAAGAAGCCAAGGATAGCCAAGCCAATGACGAGAGCTGCAGGGACCAAAACCGGGCTGCAAATGACAAAAAGCGGTGTGGTAACAGCAAGGCCAATCAGTGCTCCGGCAAGAGTAAGACCGGAAAGGAGGAGAAGAGTGCCACCAACGGGTAAGAGAGTGACAACAGCAAGAACTTGAGACTTAGATGGAGCCTTGTCAGGTAGCATTTCTTTGATGGCATCAGTTGGGCGTTGTTGTTGCTGTTGCTGCTGCTGTTGTCGGATTTGGCGTTGCTCAGCCATGGAAGATGATTTGTGTGTTGCAGTTATTACCTTAGAAGAGAAAGAGAGAAGATGATGATGGTGAAAAGAAAGAGGTGGTATTATTTTATGGAGGAGTGGCGGTGCACACGTGGAAGAAGGGGACACCTGTTTGAAAAATGGAAGTGGAAGTTTGCATGAGAAGATGTCTTTACAGGTTTTATAGCAATCTGTTTGCTACCTCGTTTTATTGTTCTTATGTCGATGGATGAATCTTGGGGCAGACACCACACCCACCCAGAAACCCTCAACGCTCTTCGTAAAATGAACCCCTTTGCCAAGTTTTCCACAATAGAACAGAATAGTGTTGCTATCACCCCAGTGAAAAAGTGCAAGGCGAGTTTGGAGTCCTTGCTAAGTCGCATGTGAAAATGTCAAATGGTGCTTGTGGAACATCTTCAGAACGTCGGCCCGTATCATGGTTTGGCGATGATATAGACTACTGGAGAAACTGAGCCTATCTCCGCCAAGAATTGCAAACGCCAAAAATAATCATGTCGAAAAAGGCATCAGATTTGGAGATATCTTTTATGCCGATGCCCACATCCAACTTGGGTCTACTTCTATGTCCAGTCAATTCAAAACTAAAACACATTATAACACATGCACTGTGACTAATGCTTCTTGGGCTGCACAATAATGCAAAATTCAATCCAGCATGAACCATTGTCCAGCCCAATGATGTGATGAGCATCTATCTACCAGCACAAAGCATTAAAGACTGCAGAAACTTAAATCCATATTCAACGACTATGAATTCTTCTTGTCAGTCAAGACTCGCCGAATCAGAAGCAGCAGTGCTGAGTAAACACTTTGAAAAGTAAAGCAGAAATCGCACATCCGCATGGTGTAAAGAGAAGTCCACGAAATGCTTTAATAATTGTATAAACAAGTCCAGTCATGGTATCTTGTAAACATTAATGGTGCTAACTTTATTGACGAAGAGGATCACTTTAATCAAAGTCAAAATAAACCCAGGCCAAGAATAACAACTAGTTAACACACGATAGGGTCTAGTATTCCTTCAAAAGATTACAGGGGCCGGCGATATATACTCAGAATTATACTCTCAGCTCGGCGCTGAACATATTCTTCATATCTTGCTAGATTTCCATGCACTGTTCGTATCTTCTTATAAGAAGCTGGTTGGCACATGTCTATTTTACAATTCGTTAATTTCTCTAAAGATGGAATTTGTATCAACAGAGCTCATGATCTTCTGTTATTTAATGATCATACCAATGGTGACCATCATGACCATCATCATTGGCAATCTGACAAAAGAAACTAACTTTCACAATCAAATATTTTGGCAACATTAATTAATGCAGAATCAAGACTGAAGGAATATATATATTCGTGCCAGTTAGCCACATAAACTTTTGTAGAACATGTGCTTGTGGCGTGGTTCAAATCAAGGCCCTAGCGATAGGTGACGGTATTAAAGCAAGAATGTTATAAAATAAAGACTGTATCTATCATGGGTTCAATTTAGTACTTCAAAATCAGGGCTAGCGATAGGTGACAGTATTAAAGTAAGAATGATATCAAATAAAGACTGCATCTATCATGGGTTCAATTTAGTTCTTCAAATCAAGATCTTATATGGGTGCACGCAGAAGCTGTGAAGTTCATGTTTCTTAGCTTCAACTTATATATAAAGCTCGTAATAATAGCATATGGATTGGATTTGGTTAATGATCATGCATCATTTGTGCGCAATAGCCAATGTATATTGACCATCTTTAGTGTTTGTTTACAAGTTGTTACGCCTGCTGCATTATCAAGAGCAAGAACCGGTTATGGCCCTGCCCCCTCAGGGGTTCAATCTTGTACATTATTTGAAAAGTTTTTAGAGGTAATGCTTTACTCAATGGCCCAAAAGCAATGAATACGATGATCAATATAACATATCAGATAAGTAGGGCATCTTTGTATCTACGAACGAAATGGCTTGAGTTGCCATTTCCTTAGCAGAAAAGGAAAAAATGATAATAATAGAGGAGTTTTGGAACCAATAATTGCTTTGTTTTTCAAAATGTGTATGCTATCAGCATTTCCCACTTTGCATGCGCAGCTAATTATACTCTCACTGTGTTTATCTAATGGGGTTCAAATTGCTTCATTCGATAATATATTGCATTAGGTCAAAAGAGAGGAAATTGGAGGGCAAGCTCATGTTCATAGGATGCAATAATGCAACTTAATTTCAATGTACAAATACAATCCCTGCCGAAAAGAAATTTATAGTAATTAGTTTCAGCATTTGGGGTCTGTCATTCATTAGCGAAGGTGCAAATAACGAGTATATTTTATGTGTCCGAAAATTACAATAGCTATGTGTGGAACTTCGGAAAAATAACATTCTTTTTACCCGTGTTGCTGCATGTATTAATTGCAAAATACAGAAGCAATGGCCCCTGCTGGCAGGTTCACCTATACAAGTTATTAAACGAATAAAGTGATGTTGAAATCCCAATCACTACTACAAAATACAGAACGCAAATGATTTTGATTTTACAATCTAATCTAAAATACCACACCATTCTTGTCCTAAAGCCCTTTGTACAGTTTAAAGATATGAAAAGAAAACACATTCTCCAAACTCTTTTCCGAGAGAGAGAGAGAGAGAGAGAGAGAGAGAGTGTGTGTGTGTGTGTGTGAATTTGTGTGGGTAGGCGTGTGAAACGTCAAACCTAAATGAGGTAGCCATCGCTCAACCTGGCCTCCTGTCAATCAAAATCCATGAACTGTGAAGAGTACAAGGATTTCTTGTACATGTGGTGGGGGGGCATTGCAAAGGATAAATAGGACCCGCACATCCTGTTGCTGTTGATGTTTGTCACTTTGTCTTGTCCTCGATCATAAATTGCAATATAATATAATAACCCCTCTGCATTTTAACCTGATCTTTGCTTCTTTCTTACGTTTTTGCAGAGAGATGTATAGATCGATGGATAGTTGAAGGATTCTCAATTAATACTCAACACAACTTTTTCTTGCATTCTTTCAGACAAGAGCCCAACCTCAACTTTAACTTAAGATGTTGTATATCCATGCCACGCTTTTTTCCCACTCCGAGTAGCCTCTGTCGTCCACAGTACAAATATCAAACCAAACTCTTCATTACACAGGTGCACTGCACACACAGGCATAGGTGCACTGCACACACAGAAGACGTGTATACATATTTAATTGATTATAAGTATTAGATGAAAGTAGTGGCGTAGGGAAAAGATCTCGTGTGTGAAATCAGGTCAGAAGATTGAGATTTGGTTCACCAAAAATTCCAAGAGAGATAAAGGCAAGTGTTCTGCAATCTCGAGAAAGGAGGCGATGAATTGGAGGACAATAGACGTGACTATCACTGGAACTGGCAGACCCAAATCCAGAGACGCTTGAGAGAGAAAGGACAATTTTAACATGAGCGTTACAGTATACTTGTGTCTGTTTAAAAGAGAGCGAGAGACTGACAAAAAGGGAAAGAAGAAACAGAAGAAGAGATGGTCGTCTTCAGATCAAAGCTTGAAACTGCTACATTACAGCGACACATGAATGCAAGAGTGAGTGTTAACCTAAAAGAGTGTGCTCGCGCGGGCGCGCTCATTGAAAATAATTTGGACAGTCGAAGAAAATAACGAAATTCAAAGTCATCTTCCACTCAGACCAAGAAGAAAAGGCCATTTCTCACAACCTCTCTGCTCTCTATATTCATGTCTGACTGTTTAACTTAAAACTTGTATTCTTAATTACAGCATAACGGTTTACTCTAGAGAAATTGTCGCATCCTTTTCTTCTGGGAGGAAAGAGGGAATACGCTGCAGATGATGATACAAATCTTATAGTGGTGTAATAAACCCTAACCCTAATTTCTTTTTTCTGTATTTAGCTGGATTTTTTATTCGAGTTTCTAGTCAAACTCTTTCCTTTGAAGCCTCTTGTTTCACTTTTTGGATGAAATACGCTTCATATCATCCACTATAAATTCATGAAAACACAGACAACCACATCAGTTTGACATAGGAATTCAAGAGATCAATTATAACATAAAAAGTATGAAAGAGAGAGAACTTTACTATGTGTGATGACTTTTGTCTTAGGTTCTACTATTCTGTCTAGGAAAATACTGGGTTGAAAATAGGAAAAACTGGGGAAATAAAGATTGAAAGCCCCTAGAAGAAAGAAGAATTACTTTGTGTATGGGATCCAATGAGCGCATGCGACCGGGACTTGCTGTTTCAGGAAGATATCTGCTACCATAGAAATGTAAAAAAGTGTGACTGGGTTTCTCAGGCTAGTAAAGAACTGAAATCTAAAGCAAACAGATACACAGAACCCCCATTATTTGGAAGTTCAAGATAAAACTATATAATGAAACACAGTTGCAAGACATACTGTTTACTTTCCTATTGTTTCATGTTATATCGAGGACTTTCTCTTTCTTTCACCGGTTAACAGGGTTTGCTGCATTGTTTTAGTTTGTCAGGAACTTAAGATCTTATAGGAAAAAGGTGAAATATAAATGAGAATTCTGTGAATACTCGGACTTAATTATGTGGAACTTGGGAGTTGAATATGGACATCTTAATATATATATATATATATAAAAATGTTCAAGTCTGCGGCTATGAAGCCCTTCAAAATTTGGTAAGAAAGTAAGCGTGGTGGTCCTCAAGAACAAAGTAGAAAGAAAGGTAAGAATACATAATGTAAAGGAGGAACTAAGCCGTAGACTTAGGCTAGAGAATCTTCTTTATTCAACATTTATTCCGAAACATTAACAATGACAGAGGACAGCAACTCCACATGCACATAGCTAGAGCTCCATTAATAACACAACAAAAGGTTTTTAGTAGCCACACACTATGTTACTACGGCCTTATTTAGGTTCCAAATCCCAAATTAAAACACTGAGAGAGCGAGCATGCCTAACCCCATGTTATTGGGAGGATAAATATTAAATCCACCAAGCAAATTGCCAACCGAGAAACTAAAGTGAATATATAGTACCATACCAATGAGCTAGAGATCTTCAGGTCATGTCCACAGAGAAAACCCTAGATGGGTTTTACTGGAATTAAGGGCTTATAATTTCACATATTGCCTTCACCTCCTCCTTGATTCATATCCCCTGAAGGATTGTCATTCCAAGGAAGAATATAAGGATGGGGGTAATTAACAGGAGGCTGACAAAAGCCCTCTCCTTCATTACCAATCCTTCCTCTGTACTCAGTTGGCCTGTGGCGAGGGACCACTGGTTGAATCGAACTCAGCGCAGGCTGTGCAGTCAGAGCCGTTGGTATTTCATTACAGGCATAGCGAATCAAATCCGCATTGGCCGCATCAAGTTCCTTCTGAAGACCTTGAACCTGTCTTTGGAGGTATGAGATAGCCCCTACACAGCCATAAACTGGATCCCTCACTCTTGCCTCAGCTTCATAGGCAAGGGAATTCACTGCATCCTCTCTTTGGTGAGGGAGGAGCTCGTTAAGGAGCTTTGTGACATTGCTTGCACCGAAGATTTTGTGAACATTGGCAAATTTCTGTGGCTCCTCAGGTGGGAAGTAAGGTGCGAAGATGCAACCTGGCATACACTTTCTCCTCAAGAACTTGCAGGCAGCACAAGGACAATTGTAAGAGCTGGAGGATGCCATTTCCACTGCAACAAGAGAATACACATGAACCTATCAAGCAATTATTGTAAGCTTCCCTTTATTTAAAAGAATAGAGTTTTTGAATTGTTGGAAAAATGTCAAATTATTAAGAAAAAAATATAAGATATATGACTACAACGTTTTTGATTTACCTTTCAAATGATCAGATGTGTTGGCTGTTTTCTTCTCCACCTTTCCTTTATATAATTTTTTTAACATCTTAGATTAAAAAAGCTTATGTGTTTTGTACGAATTGTCTTGATGATAAAATTAAGAAAAACTATCCTGAGAATTTTCAAAACCAGTTTGAGAATAACATCAACAAGAAGGCAACAACCAGACATAACTCTGTCTTTCTCCTCTCTCTCTCTCTCTCTCTCTCTCTCTCTCTCTCTCACACACACACACATACACACACACCTCACACACACACACACACACACACACAAAGGCACTTAAACAATCTGATAAATTGGCACTTCTTCAGTGACTACCTTTTATGTATCTGTCTTTCTGCCATACTCTTTGTTTTTTGCTATATATGGTTGGTTGATTTAACTTCAAAACTAATAATTTCTTAATAATATATGCACTCACCACAAGTCAAGGACTTCTGCATGTCTCCCTTAATTTTTATTTTTAGTTTTTGTGTTTTCTTTGGTTTTTGTCAACTCTATTTCTCCTTCTCTCTCCACCACAAGTCCTGGCTCCTAATTGAACTCATTAAATTTAAAGGGGACTGCAGGAGTAATTAGAAGTCATTATAACCTTGTTAAAAATAAGTTGAACATGGGATCTGGCCGGTGCAACTCATGATAAATGTATTAAGTTGTATGAATTGATACAGCAAAGCCCTAAATTAGAGGCTGTAACCCAGAGGAATCTAGTATCACTTTAGCCTTTTGTTCAGCCAAAAAACAAGAGAAGAAAAGAATTATTAGCACATAAAAAAGAACAAAACAGCCACACAAGTTACCTGTTTGTGATCTATGTTTCTTTGATCAGAAGATTAAAAAAAGGAAGTAGCTTTTCCCTTGTAGTAGCTCTTTCTAGAGCTGTTTCTTTGTTGCTTCCCAAGATAAAGGAAACCTTAGCCTGTGAAGCTGGGAGCTACACAGATTTATTACAGGAGATGGGCTCTCAAAGAGGAAACCCTAGTTAGAGAATGGAGAGAGAGAATAAGAGAACTGCAAAATAATTCATAACATATAAAGATGATAGGAGAGAAGTGAAGAGCAAAGAGCATTTAGTGGACGGAGAAGCAATGGAGGCAAAAGACAAAGGTAATAAATGGGAGGTACACTAAAGAATGACTATGACCTTGCATCTAATAATAATATCATGTATGTGGGGATTTCTCCCATTTTTCATTCCATAACATATTTTTTTCTCATGCACTCAGACACCATATATTCCATAATCCCATTAATAAAACAAAATAATGACTTATTAAGCACATTAAGATAATGCTTCTTTTGCTAATTGCTCTATCCAAAATTCATTCTAATCTGACTACAAAAATAAAAATCAGAATCAAATAACATACACAGTGCCACACACTTCAATCCATTAATATTGCATCATCCTCGTTTGCTTTCTAACTTTTAATTCTTGTTCTCTCTTTGAGAGTTAATTACATTTTGCTTATCATTTTATTTAAGAGAGCCCATTCAAACTCGTATAATTCTGCAAATCACATTATACATGCACCATTTTCAGTACTCATAAATGGATTAACAATGTTTGACTCTCGATTTGCAGTCTATGCCCTTGATACTGAAATTGCGTTTTTTTTTTTTTTCCTTTTGTAAGCTAGACAACTACTTCCAGAAGGCTTATACTTATATATGCATAAATAGGCATCACATCCTTCTATTGGATTCACAGTAACAAAGGTTAGAAGGGGGTGCCGGCGCTCAATATATACTTTACTCAGCTTGTGCAAGAAAAATCTAATTGGATGGCGAGTGTTTGTGATTTAATCAGTATAATCTCTTGAAGTTTTATAAAGAAGGCTTGGAATCCACTCGCTCTAAAATTAAAAGAGGTTTGGTTTATGTTCATGTTCATGTTCATGTTCGTAGTACTTTATAAGGAAAAAAAATCTAATTCCAGACTTTTCTATTTCCTATTTTTGGTTAATGCAGCGAACTGGTGACTGAAATTGGCTACATTATGATACTGAGAACACTGAAATGTTCTGCAGAAGAAAGTAGTCATATCAGTGGTTACAGTCTTACAGGCACATGATGATAAATAAACCAAAAAGTGGAAGCATGCATTCTTTCATATCGAGCCATACAACATTCATTTAATCATGAAACTATGCTACATAAAAGTATGTACATATTTTCCTTCATACTGAAACGCCAGAAAGTGTCAATCCTTGAGCATTTTTAGGATGTCAATGAAGGAGTACTGTCAGAACTCAAACTCAGAATTATATATGTCTCGACCTCCCTGTAGGTTTCCTTTTCGAGATCACCAAAGACTACATGTATGGTTGTAAATGGGCTGGGCCCATTTGTTAATTAACTTTGTTTAAACAATGCATGAGGTAATTCCGTAGAACTCGGGCCGTAATCTTAGCCAGCACTTGTTCAAATTCAAACATCAATTTATGTGACAAGAGAAAAACAGCAAGTGAAAAACCAATGTCTCAGTTGCACTGTCTTCTACGCAACAATAATCAAGTGAACCGATGATTGCACTGCATTATTGATCAGTTAGCGGCTGGGAGCGAAGGGTCTTAAGCCACATGCTTGCTTTGTCTTGATGGCTAGTTAATGCATACAATGAAATGTAACTGCCAAATGCCAATGACATTCTTGGCGACGCTTTTCACATTTAGTTGACAGATGTGTGTGTGTGTACCCATTCAAGACAATGCAACCAGTTGTTTATACACTTCAAATATGTAGCAACTGGTTCCCATTTTTCAAAATTATAATAACATCTCTTTACTTCAGAAAAATTGAATCAAGAAAATTTAAGTCTCCAATTATATGTTAGGTATATTAAGATTTAGATACCCTAATTTTGTAAATATTTTTAATCACAAGATAGATTTACTATACATTATTTATTTTACAATAAATAATAAATAAATTTTTTATTTATTATTAATAAATAATTTTTTATTTTATTATATTATTTATATTGATGTGACAAAACGATGACATTCGCGATTCTTAAATATATCCCTCATTTGACAATTCATCGGACCCACGAAAAGAGAAAGAACTGTAGATGGGAGTGGCGTACATAAACATCAGTCCAAGGTTTGAAAGGTTCCTATCCCACACAGCCACGGCTAGAGTCTGGGAGATGGAGGTGACAATATGATTGTGACATGACATGTACCCAGCACATATATCAAAGTTGAAGGTCCACCAGTGCACAGTGTCATTACAGTCTCTTCGTATAGGTTATGGTGGTAGTCAGTAGATTAGTAATGAATTTTGATGTTGGGAGGTGAATTGACAAATTATGCGATTGACTTTCATGATTAGCCAATCTTGTTTCCTTGCTTGAACAAGATTTTAACCTATTATAGGCTCACATCCCATGTACACATGTAATAGTTGTATGATTGGGATTCTTATTCCATTAACATTTCCTGTAATATTTTGTAAAAAATAATGTTGTTAATAGAATAAATAAATAAATCGTGGATGCAATTGACAAAGAGAAAGGAAATAGGGACATAGCTATTGACATAAAGTAAAATAGGGGGTGGTGGGGTTGGCAGTGAAGTGGGATCTAGAGAGAAGTAGTAGCCCTGTCTAGTGTTGTTGTTAGTCCTCATCTCCATTCTCCATTCTCCATTCATCTCCCCCGTCCCAACCTCTTCTGTCTTTCTCCTTGACCCTATTCCTATTCCACATCCTCCCCCGAGGATAAGGATTCTCGATTTTGAATACGCATGTGTGTGTGAGGGCCATTTGAGAGAGACTTGAGTTTCAGTTCTTCTTTCCTTCTTTCCTTTTCCATTTTTTTTTTGGCAAATGCCCATTAATTTAAAGACATTAGATATTGGATTTTTATGGAATATATACTTGTATTGGGCCACGGAGAGAGACTACCAAAAATGAGAATAAAAAGTTTCATTTGGCTAAAAGATGTAAGCTGAATTGTCCATTCTTAGTATATGTATGAATGAGTCACCATCTGTGTTGTTGCATGGAGAGGAGGGACTACTTAAAAAGTAAAATGTTCAGGAAAATGAAGCCTCTTTCTATCTATACACACATAACACAATGCCTACATGAAGTTTCTCATGCAACCTTTTGTGTATGGCCAAATGCAATGATTATATACCATTTACACATTGCATACCGACCATAAATTTAATATCCACCGACTGGTAATTATGGGCCCGCGTGAGATTATGATTTAGGAAAGGTGATGATTAGCATTTCTTAAACAATAGGGGAAGACTGTGTTATCATATTTAACCATATTCACAATAATCTCTCTCGATTGCTCAACGGAATTCTGCTGGCTCCACAATCACTGTTGCTTTCTGGTTAATAAGTTTTCTAATGCCTATATCTTTATTCATTTCTAAATTGGTTATCTTTTTTGCTTGGGGAGACTCGAGAGAGAGACTGCCATTTTTGCCCGCCCACAGGTTTTCTATACTGATCAGGTTATCTTTTTTGCGGCATGCATGGCATTCGCAAGGGTCCATTGAATTCGCCAAAGGCATCAAAGCAAACATACACTGAGTACTAAGGATGCTTCCAATCATTAGAGATGCGATTAGTCGTTGATGCTCGATCAATTCATATCATTCGGCACCAAATATATTATGCTCGTTTTGTTTTGTTTGCATTATGCAAAAAGAGGCGTGCGGTATGTCCGGTAAGTGCATCTGCATACTTCGAGACGATTAGAATAGAAGAGAGCTTGAGCCAATAAATAAAGCAAAGGTACTATTCTGAAGGCAAATCTTGGTAAGAGAAGGTGCAAATATTTAACAAGATTCTGATTCTTGTTCAAGATAAAAGAATCTGATTTCTCAGCCCTACCCTGCACCAGTACCACAACCAGGTTTAGACCTTTTCACAGAGTGAAAGTGTAGTCTAGTTTTCAGCCCTAAGCTAAGTTAAGCATGCCCATTGCCAGCAGTCACAGTTAAATTTACAGTGATTAAAGCAAAGCAGTACGTTTGCCAACTTTTAAATCATCACTACCAATTACGATTTACAAGTCATTCCACGCCCCCCACTAAATTCCGTTCACCCTCATCTCCCTTTCTCGGAGCTCCAAATTACTTTCGGCATGCCTTCTCCAGATGTTGTGATACTGGTTTCGGGGAGCCGATTACCGGGTGGGCCTCAAAATTACAGTCTCACACTCATGAATCCTGACCGTGGCCTCAGGTCCTGAGCTGGGCTATCATTCGGTTTTGGAGCAATCCTAGACTAACTGCACCCTCGACGTTACTGAATACACCAACCTGAACTATTCTTAATACTGTAGTTTGAGAGAAAAGCTTTCAGTAAGTCCGTAAGAATTTTGTCAGTGACATTAATGCCTTCTTGGTTTTGTTAGACTTGACCTATCACTATAGAGATTCGCATACCATGGCTGTGTGCTGTGCGTGTTGGCTGCTCCCGATTGATCTCGACCAATTGTACATATCCCATAAACAAAGTGGTTAATTTACATTCGTTATAATCAGTTAGTTTCTGAGAGAAGAATTCCCCAAATCAATTCTTTACTTTTATTCTGTAAACGCCTACAAATTTTTATTGGTTTCTCGGTAGCAAAATTTCAATCAGATAGCGTACGTCCAGGGCGCTCACAAAAATTCCTTTCTAAGCAAGAGCAACAGAAACATTTGAGGATACAGCAGAGGAAAATATTAACATACTGATCAACCAGGGAATGCTCCAAGTAAACAGCGAACACGGAGGCCAGGGGACTCTGTTGACTGTCGCCTCTCCTTACCAACGCAAACACAAAATGGCGCTGGCGGAAGATAATTTCGTTACCGCAAGTACTTGTTCAGATATTCAGACATTGCAACAGAAGCACTCATCTTAAACAATGTCTGGCCTCAATCTTTGTTATTCTTGGAGAGTCAAGATCTTTCTAGTGACCTTGAGAATTGGGTGAACTTTAACTGGGCAAATTCTTACGGGTGCTGGATCTAGAACGTACCAAGGTTTGAGAGCTTAACAGATGGAGAGGGAGGTCTGATACACCTGAATTTTCTTGGCTCAAAGCACACTGGTATAAACGATCTTCCAGCTAGTCTTGGTAACTTAAGAGCTCTAGACTTTGGATATCAGATGGTGTGGGGATCTGACAATACTGCCGATTGAGATCCTCTACCTTGTACAGTTAAGGCACCTTAAAATGGACAAGTGAATTAATGTTGGTAGGGTGAAGCTTCCACCAGGAATAGAAAGATTGAGGAATACTCTGACCCTCAGGTACACATGCCAGTGGTGGCATTGCACGAGAATTGAGTAACCTGATTCATCTCAAAAGATTGGGAGTGATGGATGTGGCCGAAGAGAATGCCGGTAGCTGTTTTCTTCTATTATGCTGATGCAGAACTTTCTAAGTTTGTGTCCAGAAGCAAAACATGCTTTCAACCTCGAATTGCTTGTTCTCCTGGACACATTCTCACCCCCACAACTTCTTAGGAAACTGCGCCTAGAAGAACTACTAGAAAAGATACTGAATTGGATTGGTTCAATGGAAAACCTCAGCATCTCTAGACTAGGTTTCTCTCATCTGTCTGAAACCCAGCGTCAGTACTTCATCTACTACCTAATTTGAAAATTCTAATCCTGTGGCATGCTTATGATTCAAAGCAGTGGGGAAAAGAATTCTGCAGGGCGGGTGGATTTCCAAGCTTGAAGTTTTTATCATTACTTCTCATGTAAGCGAGGAATGACAGAACTTGAAGAGGGAGCACTACCAAGCTTGAAATATCTCCACTTACACATCTGCTTGCAATTGAAGATGCTCCCAGAAGGTTTGCAGTTTATGACCACATTGAAGCAGTAGGCTTTACTTGATGAGCATGCGGCAAGGTCGAAAACTGACAGGGGAGAGAAAATTACAATGTCAGACACATTCCACAGACATCATTTATACCTATGTCTGTTTTGAGAAATTCATGTCAGTTACCACCCTGCAGAACCCAGGAGGGAGAACAGCAGGGGTGATAAGCAGATGAAGTAAAAAAAATCTAAGCTACATATACTTGGACCACATTGTGTTATTACAGATGTTTGATTTTACATGACTTGTGTGAATCTATTCTCATTTCCATTTCTTGTATTTTTTTTATATGAAACATTAAGGTTTGGCGCACGCTTAGAAAATTTTGAAATTCTTGCTGGTTCAAACAACCAAAATAATGTGATTACTAGTTTATATGAAACAAGTACAGGCACCAGAACAAGGAAAGCTAAACAAGGCCATTATATTCCTAGAAATCAAAAGAGTTACTGGTCTTTTACCTCAGTATGAAGCATCTTGTTGTAATTTTGCATTTGAAAAAGCAATTCATCATTGCTAGATTAATCACTACTGCTTGCAATCCAGCTAACCCCAGGCACTTTTCTTACTCCACCATCAGCCATATCATTCCTTAACTTCTTCACGTCATCCCACCTCCCATCCCCAGCATATATGTTAGAAAGCATCACTCTGTAAGCACCTTTTCTTGGATCACTATTGAAGAGCTGCTGGGCTACAATTTCTGCCAACTCTGAATTCCCATAAATATCACAACATGATAATAGTGCACCCCAGACAGCAGGGTCCACAGGCTTTGGCAAGGCCCAGATAAAACTGTATGCCTCCTCCAAATTTCCAGCCATCCCCAGAAGCTTCACCATGTAAATGCAATGTTCAGTACTAGCTTGGATGCCAAATTCCTCTGTCATCCTCCTGAAAATTTCCCTGCCATTCTTAACAAGGCCTCCATGGCAACATGCACAAAGGAGAGCAGCAAAAGTAGATACATCAGCTTTTAATCCTTTCTCTATTATCTCTTGAAACATTTTAAAAGCCTGGTATGCAAATCCATGCATAGCAAGACCCAGAATCACTGAATTGTACGTGATGATATTTCTTTCTGGCATAGTCTCAAAAATCCGAAGCCCCAAGTTTATGAACCCACATTTTGAATACATGTCAATAAGAGCAGAAGAAACCATGACACTCAATTCAAAACCACATCGAATAACATAACCATGTATCACGGTACCAGGCCATACATTTGCTGATTGAGCAGCAGCCACCAGCACAGTGGCAACCAAAACAGGATCTGCTTTCTTACCTTCAATAATCAATTTCCTGAAAAAGTACAATGACTTTTCATAATTCCCATGCTGAGAATACCCTGTTATCAAAGCGGACCATGTAACTAAATCAGGCTCAAATAAACTAATAAAAACACTGTACGCGGAATTGATGCACTTGCATCTAGCATACATGCTAACAAGTACACTACCTACATGATCATTTGAATCAAACCCACTTTTTAAACAAAAACCGTGAATCCCTTGGCCTACACTCAACAATCTTGGTTCCCTTAAACTTGATATCACCCCTACCAAAGTATAGCCATCAGGGTTCTTCCCTAAACGTAGCATCCTATTCAAAAGCTGCAAGCTTTTATCCCAGAATCCACAATATTCGTAACCAGAAATCATAGAATTACACAAAACCAAATCCGGATTAGATACTCCATTAAAGACCTTGATTGCTTCGTCAATAAGGGACAGTTTTGAATAAGCAGAAACAAGTGCACTACTAGTGATAGAATCCATTCCTAACCCAGAAACTATCACTCCTCCATGGGCATGTCTAAGTCCATCAAAATCAAAATTCTCAGAGCACGCGCGTATAACACACGCATACGTGAAGTTATCGGGCTTAATTTTAGCGCCAAGCATATTTTTGAATAGGGAAACTGCATCATTAAATTTGTGGGCTTGGGCGTAGGCACGAATAATGGAGTTCCAAAGGAAGACACTTCTTTGAGGAGTTTTGTCGAACAAGTAACGAGCGCAGGAGAGGTCATTGTTTAGAGCATATAACCTTATGATTTTTGTTGCATAAAAGGGATCATGTACGAGGCTTGTTTTAGTAAGCCGAGCATGCAATACTTTGGTTCTTGACAGGCTTTGATGAGACTTTGAGAGCTCGAAGACGAGTGAATGACGGCTAAACAACATAAAGTTTTGGTACTTCAGTAAACACATGGGTTACGTTGAGTCAAAATTAGTATTGGCTAAAAATGTAATAAGAGCCGACGGCCCTCGTCTCCCTACAGTCGTCGGCTAATTAATAAAATAAAAAATTTATTTATTAATAAAAATTTTAAAATTTTTTATTTATTAATAATAAATAAATAAATATTTTTTATTAATTTAATAATACTAATACATCAATTATATTAATGTACTGATATTAATATCATCTTATTTAAATTTTTATTTTTAAAATAATAATAATATTTAAATTTTTATTTTTAAAATTAATAAAAATAATAAAAAAATATTTTTTAAAAAAATAATATATTAATATAATGATTAATAATTTATTATAAAAATTATGTCAAAAATAAAGGACTCCCAGTCTGGTTTCATATAAAAAAAATTGTAATTATTAATTCTGAAATCTATCTTGTATGTGTAAGTGGTTGCTTTTTAAATTTCTCACTTAGAATTCCGGGCGATTCACCTCTGTGAGCCCGAAGGAAAGGCCTCGCGGGCAGACTCTGCTTCGTATTCCTTTTTAAGATGCCTTTGTTTTTCTTGGAAATTACAGACCAAATTGAAAGGCAGAATTCAATGCCAACAAATTAAGAGCAAGAGCACATAGACATAAACCCAACAACTTAGTAAATGAGGTGACAATTAGCAGCAAGTTGGAACATGAATAAATAGTCCGGGATTGACATCCATAGAACAGCCCCTAC
>CP135567.1:6929354-7035605 GCA_032401905.1 Swietenia macrophylla | reverse complement strand
AAAAAATAATATATTAATATAATGATTAATAATTTATTATAAAAATTATGTCAAAAATAAAGGACTCCCAGTCTGGTTTCATATAAAAAAAATTGTAATTATTAATTCTGAAATCTATCTTGTATGTGTAAGTGGTTGCTTTTTAAATTTCTCACTTAGAATTCCGGGCGATTCACCTCTGTGAGCCCGAAGGAAAGGCCTCGCGGGCAGACTCTGCTTCGTATTCCTTTTTAAGATGCCTTTGTTTTTCTTGGAAATTACAGACCAAATTGAAAGGCAGAATTCAATGCCAACAAATTAAGAGCAAGAGCACATAGACATAAACCCAACAACTTAGTAAATGAGGTGACAATTAGCAGCAAGTTGGAACATGAATAAATAGTCCGGGATTGACATCCATAGAACAGCCCCTACACAGCAGGTATCTGTCATATCTGTGTAGGAGGTTGAGGTGAAACCTGGGTGCCACTTTGATTTTTGATGGGTGTCGGTGGAGGTCGTATACTGACGGATCTTAAATCCCTGGAGGGCACATTTTCCTTGCCACAATTGAACTGATTGTCACACCCAAAGCTACCTTCTTTTCTCGGGAATGTCTTCCTTGAGCTACTTCCGCATGAGAAACTCTTCTTGCCAACTACACCTTCCAGCATAAAAAGATCATAGCAAGTGAGAAAATGGTCTATGGACGATATGTTGAAAAGAAAAATAAATAAAAATATCAAGAACAACACAATCAGATGGATGATGAAGTGCTGGCCTATTAGGTAACACCTAGCAGGCCTTATATTTGGCTCGTCAAGTTCGGTGGCACAAGAGTATCCAGAATAGATGCTTACCATCAGATAGCAGTGCAGAAGTATCCACAACTAGAAATGCCACCACTGCTGCTATTACCATCTTGGCCGGAAAACAAGTCATTGCAAAGAGTAGGAGATTGTCAGTTTACCTATACTACAAACACCGATGGACTCCGAAATAATCAGGAAGCAAGATTCAACGACTCTATACTTGTGCTCTGCCAACTTGCTTCACAGGGTGGGTAGAAGATTTATATAAATATGTGGTTAGGTTTAAATTTTCAAAAGTTTGACCCTGAATTAGAGGTTACGTAAGTGTACAGTCCATATCCCCGGCTCGTAATGCAGGTACAGCAGTCACTTTTGGGAGGTGCTTTTGACTTGTGGGTTACAAAAAGATCATGTCAGGCATGAAGTAAGAACATAGTCTGAAAGAAAGACTGAATAGGAGTAGTCATAAGGCTGATTATTCAGAAAGTTCCAAAAAGCTATTGCATTTTTGCAATTTGTACAGCTGGGACCTGTAACTAATCTGACGCCAATTGTTATTACAAGTTGCCATAGCGTTCACAAGGACCAACAAACCGATGTGCGACAATTTTAGGAGTCAAAAACCTCATGCCACGCATGGAAACCACCATTGTTCCCCATTAAGTAAGGGTCTCTACTAAAAATGCACTAAAAAAGTACCCAAAGAAGAATTCAGGGACTTAGTTCTCTACATCTTTGGTCTTCCCCAAAAGTTGGATAACGCTTCCAACTTCTATTCATAAACTGAGGCATTAACTGTTTCATAAAATTACATCCGTAGTCAATCACGTTCAATTTGCAATTTCGTAATTAGGGTATAGCTTTGCCCATGTCACGGAAAAGATAAATGTGTAAAGAAAGAACCACCAATTATATAGTAAATAAGAAACGAACAATTCAATTCTCACGGGCATAGAAACAAATACATTCAGAGCAACAAAAAGCACGTTGTTATGAGCCCATACAATGCTAGCTGCTAAACGGTATCCACATATCGACGTAAAACTTTAAAGAACGTGGCAGGGCTTTTTTCCATGAATCTTGATCAGGCAATTCGCCGGTGAGGGCGATTGAGCTATCATCCTTCCTGTTCCCGAGATTCAAAACAAAAAGATTTTTACCAAAAACCCTTTGCATTGCCTTCAGAGTTGCTTCCATAACAATCTTCCCATCTCTTCTTGAATCTTCTGCCTCTACACAGCTGCCTCCAACGTTAACCATAATCCTCCCGCCTTTTCTCAAACACTTTCTCAGCTTCTCCCAAGTGTTAGGATCCTCAAGTTCTGGTAGCAAACTACCTTTACCAAATAAATCAACTAAAATACCTGAAAACCCATCTCTTACACTGGCATTCAGTGCGTTACCTATGTAAACGAAAAGCCTATCTGGGTAATCTTTCTCAAGTTTTTCAAGTCCAAAGAACTGTCTTCCGACTTTAATCACAGATGGGTCAAGCTCCCATCCATGAACCACCGCTTCCGGGTACAATTCTAGTATTAGACGGGCAGCGGAGCCCGCTCCGAAGCCAAGAATTCCTATCGGTCCGGGTGGCAAAATAGGCGGCAGAGTGGCGAAAACATCAAAATAGGTGTTTGTAAATAACTTGAAGAGGAAGGAAACACTGTGGATGTTTCCAGGGCCGTCTAGAAGGAGGAGTCTAGAGCCGGCAAAAGGGTGATCAGTTTTTCTGGAAACTTCTAAAACGCGGATGTAGTTGTGTCTGGACCTAAATTTGGCGATGATTTTGACGTCGCCGACGGGAATCCCATCGTCTTGAGACTTGGTTTGCGGGGTGGGTTGAGATTTGGGTGGCGATAGGCGGAGATGGAAGGGTTTTGATGGGCGAGGGTGGAGAGGAAGGCGGAAGATTTGAGTTGGATTGGGGACTAACGGGTGAATTTGGCGGGGATTTAACAAGCCTATTGTCATAATGTTTCTCCGAGTTTCTCTCCAGTCAGTGTTGTTTGGTGAGCAACGTATTATGCTATTCTTGTACAGCAGGAAATGATGCCCTTTGGCGCTCAAGAGTCGGGGAGCCAATAACATTTGGAGATCCCCAGCCCAGGAATGGAGCTCTCTATTGGTTTTAACGATATCCAAAGTTTGTAAGAAGATAAAGATATTAACAGAAACAATTATAGCATTCAGAAGTCTGTCCTTACATCAAAAACAATAAACACTACCTAAATTTAGGCTAGAAAAGACCAATTAGCATTTAGAGTACATGTCTTTTTATTGCATTAGTTACCGCTTCACAAACAAGGAAGGTGATATAACTAGGTGATGATGCCTGGTTTTTTAATGGATAAGGGTGGGTAAACCAGAGCTTAGCTGAGTTTTGAAAAAAGGCAACAAATACCAGAAACACTCATCTTTCATGCCATATAGTTTGAATATGGAAAAGCAATGAGGACATCTAAAGTAAAACAAAATTCGACCTTAGCATGAGTCCCAGAATGACTTGTAAATATTTTATTCTATCTTACATGGGTGTTCTGTTTGCACATAGAAAGTAGCTTAGACTCTCCACGCATGCGAATTTAAAAACAATAGAGGGGATTAGTGCTCTTGTGCCTAATGCCTGTTCTAATGCCCCATCAAAAGGAAGGATATCCAACCGGAAAAATCTACTGGCTTGGAAATTGGAATAGTTAGTTCACTCAGATGAAGCATAATCTCTCATTTCTACATAAAACAGAGAAAATGGAAGGTACAGAGCTCCACTGATGTCAAGATGATGGATGCTCTTCTGCTTTCACTTCATCCATTTCATCTGCAACATCCCTGTAATACAAAAATCACAAATAATAATAATAATAATAATAATGACAGCAACAACAACAATTTAAGATGAAATTATTATGCTTATTCTTACAAATAACAGCCAACTCAAGAATATTTTCTCCCAAATTCTCAAATATTGACTATTACAGACAAAAGGGCTTTAGTTCTGTGAAGGACAATTAAACTCTAAAAAGCAACAACTGTAGGAAGCTAATTGCAAAGGTACATATCCATTTCCAGATCCCCTGTGCTTTCCTTATCAGCCTTAATGTACAGGCAAGCTTCACAACCAAACCTCATTGGACGGCTGTATCAAACTTGTCCTCTCCTTCAAACAGGTGAAAAGTTCATAGGCAAAACCAATACAATTTTTTGTAGGCACTATAACTGGTTAGTCTTCTGCACTTACCTCATCATCTGATCATCAAAATTTGTCATATGTGGAGGTTTATCATCTTCTTCATGATCAGAGTTGTAATCCTCACCACTCCAAATGCGAGGTTTTGGTCTTTGCTCCATGTCCTCTTCCGGCTACATCAGACCAACAGACACATAAGATTAATAAAAATAAGAGATATAATTGAGGGACAGAGGCAATATTGAAGGAAAATAATTATGTGAATTCAGCACTGGCTACCAACCTCTTCAGGAAGTTCTGTAGTGGGTGGTGTTGTCTGAAAAGGTACACTAGGAGCATGAATTAATCTAGAAAGTTGCTCAAGTAGCGTAATCCTGGAGAAATTTATTCATCAGTAAATGTTTAAACCAACAAAGGTCCACACAAAATGAATATATTTGCACCAGCAGATGAAAGGACAGACTCAGCAACCAATGCAAAAGTTGAAAAGATATCATGTGCATGCATGAAATGAAAAAAGGAGAGGTGGGGGAGAGCACTTGAAGCCAAAAGCAATATTAACAATGAATTTGGATTAGAATTGACCTAGTGGATAGACCACTGGGATTAAGAACAACAAATCCCTAAGTCCTGACATTGGGTTGGACAACCAACATGTAAATAAGCCAATTCATCAATAGAAGATGAACTGGCCTAGCCATAGTATGACCATTGGGATTTAAGCACTACAAATCATTAAGTCCTGAATGGAGTTGGAGAGTCAACACATAAGTAAACAACAAAAAAGAATGCTTAAATGACGACCTCTCCCCAACAACAAACTACAATATCAGGGTTGCAGGCAAGTTCTCCCATCCAGACAACCAACCTTGTTCTAGAACATATATTCAGAAAAATATTCACCAAACAGAATTCAGCCATATATGTCACATACAACCACCTTATATATAAGTTGATAGCGCAGAAACATCTGATGGAAAATGGAAAAGGACAACCTATCCATCCACCACCACTCACTACATGCTAACTGCATAATAAATAGACGTCATACACTAAACGATTAAAACCAACTTGACTATTGCCAATCATATTTTACAACAACAAACTAATCCCTTGACTATTGAAAATGGAATAAGTAAAGCAAAAATATTGTCAATAAGTCCTTTCGATAAAAATAGCACTTTATTGGATCACATCATACATAAAGTTCACTAGGGAACAATAAAACCATGTTAGTGCAAATGCATAAGATTTTAATGGCAAAATGCAGCTTCAAAAACAACATGATATTATAATGGAAAGAATGTGAAATGGAAATCACCTTATTTTCTCCATATCTTTGGTTGTGTTTAGGTTCTCCATGTTGCATGGTTCAACATGAAGAGTGTAATCTGGTCCAAAGTACTCATAGTATTCATTGTAAGGCAATTTGTCATCAGGTTCAACCCCAACTGCAACTGCTGTCTGCAACAAAGTAACAGAAATAACTCGTCAGGATTATATTACATTATTTCTTAAAAAAAATAATCAAGAATTATCTTATATAATAAGAGGGAACAGACCTCATAGCACCAACAGCGAGCAACATTCCGGATGGTATAACCTCCTCCACCCAAGACCATTAGAGGAACATTGTAGGATCTCAGAAATCGAAGGCAATCTGCATGACCTTTAACTGACAAGTTAAAGCAACCCAACCGATCACCAGACAATGAATCTGCTCCACACTGCAGAACAACTGCATCAGGCTGATACACTTCCATGACTTTTGTGATGATGGGGCGAAAAAGACCACGGAAACTTTCATCATCCATCCCATCATTCAGCGGGACGTTCATGGCATAGTATTTACCCTGCCCAGACCCAGTATCTTTGAAATGCCCAGTCCCGGGAAAGAAATCCCCGTATTTATGGAAAGAAACAGTCATGACTCTGTCAGTGGTATAAAATGCCTCCTCAACACCGTCTCCGTGGTGAACATCAATATCAACATATAAAACACGCTGCCCAATGACATTGAAACAGAGTCTTTAGAAACATTACATGGTAAGTCCATGACCAGCAAGGGAAGAGCAAAACAAATATTTCATTGAACAATTCTAAATACTTTACTGATAGAGAAGATTGGATATTTTCACATTCCACTGATCCTATTACATTAGGAACCCATATTTCCAACATTCAATAAGAAGAGTACCACCAGACCACAAAGGCTGGTGGCAGTTCTAAAAGCAAATTTCTGCAATACGATACAAATTGATGCAACCACACAAAGGTGTGTGAGATACATTGAGAACCTGCATTTTGCAATACAAGAATTCAGTGTAAACTGAAGCAAATATCATAGTTATTGACACAGCCACCATTTATGCAATCCTACCTCAATAACAAAGATGGTATGGTAATAGTAGATAGAGAGAAGCATCAGTGTATATATATACATATGTATATACTAAAGAGGCATCAGTAAGCATAAAATTGCCATCAAAAAGTTTGTCTCTGTCGACTCCATGCTTTACTAGAAAGCAACTCCATGAAAAAAGCTTATCTTACAACCTTGTTGCACAAGTCAATTCACATATTCATATATACATGCTACTCAGTCAACATCAAATTAGGACTCGTAACATATAAAACATTGACTTAGTAATCACTTGCAATCAAATTCAGTAACACAACATCAACTTAGCAGTTGTATCCAAAAACATAACCACAAAACATGAAACCTAAACCAACAAACATGAAGACTATCAAGTGACGAAGAGCAAATAATCTTCAATCATAGAACTACACAATCAACTAACAATGCTAACAAATATCACAATACATTAAAACAAGTTAACAGAAAGCTTTAACTAACAAAAGCTTAAAAACAATACCCTGTGGACTTTAAGCAACTCGAGAATACCAAGGACAATATCATTGACATAACAAAACCCAGATGCTTCACACTTCTTGGCATGGTGGAGCCCACCGGCCCAATTCACTGCAATATCCGCGTCGCCTCTATTCAGCTTGACAGCAGCTCCAATGGAGCCGCCAGCCGAGGCCTGGCAAAATCCAAAAAGCCCATCGAATACCGGACAATCCTCGCCCACATTGAACCGTTTCAATTGCCTCGAAAACGACGAGTCACCTGATGACTCTGGAGTCACGGTGGCTAGAAATTCAACGTACTCATCTGTATGGAACCTACGCATGTCAGCGGGTCCCGCAGGGAACGGACGGTTGATCTCCATCCGACGGTGGAGGGAATAGTGGACGATCAGATTGTGGGCCATCCTAATTCTATGCGGCTTCATTGGGTGACCTTGGCCGTAGTAATAGTTGCCAATCGTTGGCTCGTAGAAGTAGCTAACTCGCCGCTTTTTGCCGTCCGGACCTGACGGTAGCGACGCACCCCCGGTTGTGTCCACCATCGCGCTGCTTTCCCAGTGACACAACTGCAAACTCTCGCCCCTTGTTTTTATTTTCTCCGTGTACGCTGTCTAAAGACTGAACGGCAAAGCTCGCTCTCTCTCTCTCTCTCTCTCTCTCTCTCTCTCTCTATGTGCGTTAAATCCGTCGTTCATTCGTAATAATAATAACAGCAATAAGAGTTTGGCATATGGGCCCAAGTAGTTGGATGCCATGGGGCTTGGGCTCAAAAGAAGCAACATTGTGTATACAGTTGGGCTTGGGCCCAAATAAACTTTTGGGAAGCTCTCGTACACAATCACATGTTCACACACTCTTCAATATATCCTCCCACACTCAACAGTCATCATCACAATTTAACTTTATCTGATAGAAAAAACGTCGGTTTAAAAAACGTTTCGAAGAAGGGTTTGGTTTCCTTCTCCAATTGGGATAATAACATTTGAGTCTCATTTTTTTTCACATTACTTAAAATAAGAATGCAATCCGTTACATTTACATGAAATAAGAATATTGAATTACGAACTTATTTGATACAAATAAAAACTACATCGTTATTGTAAGAAAATATAATAAATTAGGGACTCGGATGTTATTTCAACTCATAATCTGAACGAAGACATTAAAAGCGACCGTGTTGGGTGAAAAGTGGTACCCAGCTGAGACCATTTGTCACAGATAAGGGCGTTCAAAGATTTGATTTAGAAATATATCTTGGGCGCAAAACAACAGCAGGAGTAGTCTGCGCTCCGCTGTCCAGGTCAAACAAATTTGCAGAAAAGAAAATATTCGGATGCCCTTTGGGTGTAAACCAGTAAAGCCTATTGCTACGACGTCTGTATGTGTCGGCGACATCATATCACAGGGATGGGAGAGAGAGAGAGAGAGAGAGGGTATGCTGCGAAATGGATTGAATAATGGGCCATGCTTTAAGGAGTCATTTCCTACGTAAAACACATGAAATTTTCAACGCCTTCTTACTTTGTAAACTTTTTTCTTTTTCGTGCGTCTGTCGGCTTGCCTCGCCTCTTCTCTAATTGGCCGTATGATTTATCAAGTTTAAAGAAAATGGAAGGGGTGCTAATGAGAGGGTTTGAAGTTTATTAATGGTGTCAAATCAAGAGAATTGTTATCAGTTGGGGACAGACAGGAACCTTTAATCAATTCGGGTTATCCTTCTCTTTGCTTTGCTTTGCTTTGCTTTGTGAATTATGAAGAGACATGGAAGGGTTTTTCTTCTCAAGGCACTCTAATTGCTACTTTTGACCCGAAATGAAAAGCTTAGCTTAGTGGGATTGGGTACATGGATGGACTCGTGAGGCAGGGGGGACCATGGAATCCTGAAACTTTCACACCTTGATACAAGGGGTTGAAACTAGCTAATAACCCAAAACTCAAGTTAACAAATGCAATTATGTGATAAGATATACCCATCCCACTTCACTAGCTAAAACAACCTGGCATTCAACCAAATGACCCATTCTACTGTCACCTACATATCGCACGTGTTATTTGTGCTGAATATTAACCAAAACCCAACTAAAATATCAAGTAAATGACATATTTTTGCAATTTTTTTAAATTATTTTCACACTATTTCATTTATCTATTTAACAATAATAATATATTATTGAAGATAAAAATTTAAAACGCATAACATTACTCGTATATTCATTGCTATCCATAAACATATATCTCCTTTTGAGTAGAGGTTGAGTCTGATAACATGGACATTTGATGGGCTAGGAGGGGAAGGAAGTAATTTCCGCGGCAAAAGCATATTCAATTTAATAATTTAGAATGGAGACATGGAAAAGTTAAAAGAGGAAGGAAGGAAGGAAGGAGGGCAAAGGAGCTAATCATTTGGGGGAAGGATGAAGGGAAAGGAATGGGGGTTTCCAAAGCTTAACTTTCACTATCATTCTGTGATCATCATCACTTGAAAAGGAAGCACTATGGTTGGCTCATCAAGACTATACCAAATTAAATTAAATCACTGTATCTTTTAAATAGATTATATATTTCAATACTTTAAAATTTTATCTACCTTTATATTGTATGTAAATTTTACTTGTATAATATATTTTTAATATTATATATTTTAATACATTTTTATTATATATATATTTATTTTAATTTTTAAATTAAAATTTAAAATAATTTTAAGAACGTGTGGGATAATTATAATAATTTTTAAGTTATAAATATTAAAAAAGGAATTATGCTTAAAGTGGATTTTCTTTTTCTTTAATAATTGATTGGACACATTCTCGACTAACAAGTTTACAAACATAATTGAGTTGACTTGAGTAAAAAGTTAGCTTACTTTATATGCCTATTAATAATATCACTGGTCCACACTTTTTATTTTTTTTTCTTTTTAATTAATTATCATTGTGTTAATTAATTAATTAATTAATTAATTAAAATTATATTATTTAAGCAAAAGGATAATAAGAAACAATAGGGAGGATAAATCCACAGTAAGATGAGACGAGAGGCAGGGAGACACAAGTTGACCTGTCAGTGGGCCACGTCGGAGATGGGTTTTGTCGGAAATACCCGCACTTATGTGGCACGACAGTTCATAACATGGGCCGTCCTGTTAATATTAAAAAATATATTTAATATTTTTATAATTCATAATATAATTTATAATAAATAATTTAAATTATATATTAATAAAATTTATAAATTAAAAAATTAATCGTAAAAACACGAGTTAAGAGTAAATCACGGGTGGTCACATTTGATGGGTCACCGTCACAAATCATGAGGCGAGGAAGGGTGTGTAGAAATTATAGGTTACTTGTTATCTTAATCAAAATATTAGAGTCATAACTAATCACCAACTAATTATCTTTTGTTCTTGAGAACTTGGCTCAATCTCTTGGATTTATTTTATTTTAATTTTGATTTTTATAACTAGTTAATATTAAATTTAAGAAATTGACTAAAGATTAACATCAAAAAGAAAAAAAGGGTTATTTATTTACTTATTATTATGCACGATCGTTTTTAATATTTCTCAATTTTTATATTCGTGACCAAACCTCCTCGTCGTATAGAAATTAATAGCTTATATTAGTAGCACTAAACCACGTGGAATGGGTGCATTCTTTCAATTTTAATTTTGCTTTTAACTTCAATAATAATATGATTAGACACTAAGAATAAGTGTTCATGTTTCTACGTTTCGTATTGATGGAGGATTAAACAAGTCTAATTTTTAGATTTAAGAAAATGGTAGGTGTCACGTTTTGTGGTGTTGGGGGTTGCTTAGATTTGAAATTGATTTTCTAAATTTAGTTTGCTAATGGTGATTGGATTGTATGTCGGTTGTGAATTATTGATTATGGGCATTATTATTTCAAATAATTTATCATTCATATGTTAATTAATAAAATAAATTATATTTTACTAAAAACAAAAAAATACGTATATTTAATAATGAAATTATTATTCTTGAAATATTATTAAAAAAAATTGACTACAATACAAATATATTTAATTTTTATATTATATGTTTTAATTTTTACATTAAGATTTTAATTTTTTATTTTATGTTAAAAAATATTAAATACATAAAATATAATTTAATAAAACCTATTAAAAAGGATAAGATTACTCCGCGTGTAAGCCATGAAAATGTAACTTTAAGTGAACGATGCTCATCTTCAAAAATTAGAATTAATTTTTTAAATAAATATTAATACATAATATAACTTATAATCAAATATTTATATTGTATATTAATAAAAAATATAAATTAATATTATATTATATAAAATAAAATAAATATAATTTATATTATTTATTATTAATTATATTACGATAATAATATTTATTAAAATAAAAATAAAAATAAACAGCATCTAATTCTGAAAATTAACTTTGAACGGCGGCTGAAATTAAACTAATTAAGTACGCGAAAGTACAAAAGAATAAATATTTGTATATATCGTAATTAATTTACTAGGACGTATCAATTATTAATATCGCTGACGGTATGGTGTCATCTTCTACTTCAGGACAAGTAATTCTCACGTGCGACTGAAGATCTTCCTGGCCCAGAATTATTTATAATTCCAACTAATTTTATAATATAAATGTACTTTGAATTCCCGTGATTGCAAAAGCATTAACTAAGAAACAATCTCAGCCGTCCGATGCAGTTGTATAACGGTGGTACGGGGGTGCACAGAATCATAGCCCAATATGAGATAGTGCCAGACAGCCAATAACTGTACAGAATGGCCGTACCTGGGTGTGATTGGGGTATGGAAAGCTGGCTGCGTATTTTTGAAGATAATTAAGGGTATTTATATCATCCTACGTGTTACTGTCGGTCATGGGAACGTTCCATCAGCTTTCCAATCATTGAAGCTCTATTGAACACGGGGTTCTACTAGAATATGATGCTCATGCTGTACAACCATCTGTCTGATGTCGCCACTTGGATTTCATCAAGCCCGGCATTCACCGATCAGACGGTTTAGTGGAAGTACGACGAATACGAAATCTTGGGGTGGCCTTGTCGTGAGAGTCAAAATAGCGTGAATGGAGCCCACAGTTGTTGATGGACTCGCGTCGGCGGACTGTATTTTATTCAACGGCATCGGTCAACATTTTCTTATTTCTACGGGATAGCTACGTACAACACATTTTTCATGATACAACAGAACACAATCAGATGCATTGAATTGCGTAGAATTGCTGGAAACCAAGGCCAAATTCACTCTATTTTATGTACCACCGAGTAAAGCAACAAAAATATGAGGCATCAATATTACAAGATTCATTAATTTACCGTTTTGAAAAGACAAGCGTTATTAGTAGGATAAAGATATTTGAATCCAATCCATTCAACGATTTAAATTAAATTAAATTGATTTAAATTTTGATTTTATTTTTTAAAAAAATTAATAATTGTAAATTAATTTTAAAATTTAAATCCAACTGAATCGAAGATACCCGTCACAAATTAGTGTAACTAGCTATCTTTAATTTACTATTGGTGCATTTACGTTAATCCCACCATTGAAGTATGTTATCAATGATGGAAAAAGGCAAATATTTATAATTTCATAAATATGAAGTAGTTAGTAAATTCTAAATGTGGTGGTGAATTGTGACAAGACACAGTCCTAATTCTTTTAAAGGAATATAAATTTATGTCATTTACATCTCAATATATAAATAGATATTGACTGAAATACTTGGAATTTATGCACAGTGAAAGCTATACTCTGTATGTGTTAATGTCGAATTTGCCTTGTATTATGGTTTTCTTTCTACTGCAATTATGGGCCTGGCTGTATGTTACTCTTAAGTACGCGTTTATGGAGTTGTTCACATGTATTTTGCTTTTAATATTTCTAGAGCTGTAGATGTCTTAGAAATCAATCCAATCCAATGCAAAAGCAGAAGAACCAGATTTGCGTAAAACCCACTTGATTGCTTCACCTTCCTCCTCAGCCCTTCTCTCTCTGTAACTTCAATTCTAAGTATGATTTAGTCCGTTGTCTTCAAATCATCAAGAATTGTTCTTCATTTTTTTAAAACCATTTGATTTAAACACATAAACCCATCACCACGTTCATATCATTGGAGCGAGGTACGTCATATATATCACCCTAGCGGCTTCTTTAAATTTTCATCATCGTTAACAGTCTTCTCTTTCCAGCACCGCCAAAATGGGACGCCATTCATGTTGTGTGAAGCAAAAGTTAAGGAAAGGCTTATGGTCTCCTGAAGAAGATGAGAAACTCTACAATTACATTACAAGATTTGGTGTCGGCTGCTGGAGTTCTGTTCCTAAGCTAGCTGGTATGTATTCACACAGTCGTTCTGTGTTTTCACGAGTAGTATACAGTCAATCTTGATCGATCCATCGATGAATGTTGCAATTATTCGTTTCTTGCAGGTTTGCAAAGGTGTGGAAAGAGCTGCAGACTGAGATGGATAAACTACTTGAGACCTGACCTCAAAAGGGGAATGTTCTCGCAGCAAGAAGAGGATCTCATAATCAGTCTTCACGAAGTTCTGGGAAACAGGTACTGAGAGATTTTGTACACCAGAATGGAAGTGAGTATCCCTACGTGTTTTTCCATTCTTTCTTTAATATGAACAATCCCTTTTTGGTGAATTTCAGGTGGGCTCAGATTGCGGCACAGCTACCAGGACGAACAGACAATGAGATAAAGAACTTCTGGAATTCGTGTTTGAAGAAGAAGCTAATGAAGCAAGGCATTGACCCAACAACCCACAAGCCGATAACGGTCGTTGAAGTGAAAGAAGAAAAGAATAGTACTACAGATGAAGCATGTTTGCAAATGCCAGAGTCTAAAGGGCTACCAACAACTGTTTCAACCTTCGCAGCTCAGGAGCCAACATTTCTTGTTAATGATTCATCTTACTATAACAGTGGATTAACAGACACTTCAAAAGACCAATTCATGAACAAGCAAGTTTATGATCCGTTTTCCTGCTTTGAATTCCAAGCGGGTGCTGATCATGGTGCTTTTAACTCGAATCTTTTATCACAGTATCAATACTCTCACCAGTTCGAGACAAGCTCCAGCTTTGCATTCTCTTCAATGCCAAGTTTAGCTAACTTTGATCATGGAAACATGTCGGGGGCTGATTTCTCTGATAATTCAGGCTCAAGAGTGAGCTCTTTCTTCTTGAACGAAGCAAGGGAGTGTTCTAGCAACAGTTCAAACATGAGTAACTATACTGGATTTCAAATGAACAACATGGTGGAAAATGCAGCTTTCTCTTGGGATGCCGAGAACAAGTTAAACTCTATGTTCCAGTTTCAGGTCAATGGGATCAAATCCGAAGAAATGACTCCAAGTTCCTGGCATGAAGGGCAGTTTCATACTCAGAGTTCAGTAGATTTCAGTAGCTATCCATTAACGTCACTTTCAGAAGGTCTAACGGGAGGAACTTTGGATGTCTTCCAGCAGATATGAACTGTAAATTTTCTTTTTTTTTTTTTTTTTGTTTTTTACCTCTCTTATTCTCTCTGTCCTTCTAGCTAAACATACACACACAGATGTTGATAGTACAGGAATCCTACTGAAAGGTTTGAGATGAAGAATTTTTTTTGTCTATTTTCCAAGAGTCTCAATCAGTCTTTTCTATATTAATTTTCTTTGTATTTTTCTCTGTGTATTTGTTTGAGGAAGATTGAAATAATGATAATCTTACCGTTTCAAGAGTGAAATTTACTAATTTTATGGTCGTAATCTTGTATTGTATCTAACTAATCATCATTGTCACTTGCTGTTATGGTGCCATTTTCGTTCTATCTTTTGCTTGGTTAAGCTAAACAGCTTCTAATTAATTAAAAGCAGCCAAATTTGGTCCGAACCCACATACCGTACCAAACACTTCCAGTCATTTCTTATTTGAATGCAACACCGGACCAGTTTAGAGTTCTTGAGTATTACTTTAAAAACATATACCATGGTGTGTGTATTGGATGTGCATATAATTAGCTAGGTTGGTGGGGTAGGTTTAGATTGTGATTTGTTTGAATCTCTGGCAGAGTTTTTAATAAAAAGAATATCTGGGCATGCATATAGTCATGTCCAAGAAGCTGATTTCCAGGCATTTGATCCAGGCATGCGTGAGTCCCTCCAAAAGTCTGAAATTGGCTGGGCTGGCCTCTCTCCATAATTGAAGAGAGAGAGAGAGAAGGCAAGGTTTGCCTACCATGATGATAGATGATACACCGCAATTGTTCAATCATATCAATGGTTCCAAAGCCTTTGGATTGTTTCCATAACTCAGAAACTGGTAAAGACAGTATTAACTGCCATAATTTCACAACTCATAAACGTTACCAGAAGCTGTAAGTTTCTTCTTGCTTGGCCAGTACTGTATATTGATGTCTCTAGTAACATGATAAGGGAGTGCATGCAATCGGTTTTGAACCTTTCCACATCACAACAGTAATATATGTGCCTATTCTTCCTTCTGCTAGCTGCAAAAGATACATTACCAACCACCAAGAAAACCAATAAGGATTTCATACCTCATTCTCCAGTTTCCAACACAAGTAGTTAGTATACCCAGTACAATATTGGTGGTGGTGGGTCATTGTAAATCACAAGAAAGCTGCTGCAAATTTGTACCACAGACAGCCCGAAATGTCCGCGCCCTCCAAATCATCTGTATATACTGGCAACAACATAATGATCTGATGATCGGAGAACCAACAAAGAGCAATGAGGTACCATATGGAGCACGTCTTCCAGTTCTATCCTAAACTACAGGAACTCTCTTGTCTGATGGTTCCTGAAGTGATGATTTTCACGACTAATATCAAAGTCATTATCAACTCAGTTTTGAATTCATTTGGGACATGATAAACACAAACCTGCCAAAACCCACTTGAGAACTGTGAAAGATCTCCCTACATGTCCATGAAAATGGAGAATCCTTAGCTGGATATACTCTTTTGTTTCACCTAGTTGTTCTCTGCTATTTGGAGTACTCGAAAAGTAGTTGTGCTTTGCCGGGCCTGCGTTCAACAAAAAAGTTTGCGCACTCAAAAGTTAGAATGCGATGGATGGCGACCACCAAAACGAATAGTCGCATTCGAGGGTGTGCTTATTTTACATTTGAAGGTTATGGTCCAAAGTTTTCGCTCCCATTTTATTGATTGACAACAATGTCACTCGGTGAGGACAATAATCTACCTGATGAAATATAGCAAATGAATTGATCAATTGGCTTACAATGGTGGTGTCAACTCATGGGCATCTAAATTCCTGATACCTAATAATGAAATTGGAATAAATAATTATGCTAGTAGCTAGTGGGGGACGAGTTCTTTGGATAACCATATAGTGATAGAATCATGATTTTGGTCCAATTTAATGCGAAAACTGATTAACTCATTCCAGCTATTACGAGTAGTCGCTCTTTTATACTCTTGGTTGCACATACTTTCTATTACTTGAACTTCACGTGGATAATAAAAATGCATCATTCTCATTTCAATAAAAGGAAATATGAAGGCGTGTTTAATCGAGGTGGTTTGAATTTGTGTGAATTTTTAGAAATTTAAAAAAATTTTTAAAATATAAACTGTATCTGAGACAATGTAAATTTAAAAATTTTAAACAACTATTTATGTTTTTAATTCAACTATACTAACGAGTTTTTAAAATATAGTCTTTATCAAATTTAAGTTGAAAAATAAATAATAGTATATAATTGATTATAAATTTAAATACTCTTGTTTTAAGTCAAATTTTAAAAGATCTAACCAAGATTAATAGTAGATATTATGGTATGCTATTTACTTTCCAAAAATATGAAGAACAACATCGTTGAACAATAAAGCAAAAGTGTCATCAATGCCATACAGCACTTGTGACATATAA
This sequence comes from Swietenia macrophylla, assembly GCA_032401905.1. Taxonomy (NCBI): domain Eukaryota; kingdom Viridiplantae; phylum Streptophyta; class Magnoliopsida; order Sapindales; family Meliaceae; genus Swietenia; species Swietenia macrophylla. Next base: position 7,018,815 of record CP135567.1, on the reverse strand, counting down.
AGGTTCACGTGTGGCTGTGCAAGGGTTGAATCCTTGGTAAGAAAAAGTAAAATTTGATTAAGAAATTAAAGAATTAAGTTGACAACAATTCATGTTTATTAAGAGATGCGTGAATGTGGATATTATTGAATCTGTAAAGGTGTTTGATATAATAGGAGGTTTAGGTTTTGAATCTCGTTCATGTAAAGGTTGGAGAGAGAGATTTAAGTTGCGTGCTGAACAAACCCTCTGTCTCTTCTTTCCCTTAATCTCCTTAAGGATGATGAAATATAATTACGAATACTCGAAGAAATTACTGTTTTTTCAATCATATCATCATGCAAAATATAGACTCCAAGTATGCCGACATCATGTAAAGAGAGGTTTAAGTCCTTAACCCTAATTAGAAACATAATTAAAGATCGAGAAAAGCAAAAGATGTGAGCACGATTGTAGCTTTATTAAATTGCCTTTGCTCAAAAAAATGGATTTTCGAAAATGGCTACTGGGATGCTTAAGCTAATGATACATACCAATTGCAGAAGAAGTACTGAACCGACGAGGCCGATTGACTATCAGCGTTTTCAAAACTAAAACACTCGGTGAATATTATGAGTAGCAATCATAAATGTTGGTTCTCGTACAGACTAGACCATAACACACAGCAATTATGGCACAAACAATTTGTACAGGACCACGTGCATTACCCATGAAACTCATGCACAATATGGTAGCGGTGCAGATGCAGGCGCAGCATGTGCAGCTATTGACTGTTGAGATAATGGGGAATCTATGAGTTGGTAAGGTAACCCAAGTCTAAGAGAGAAACGTCAAGGTAGTGGAATTAGGTGAGCTTTTTTGTATCAATGCCGCTGCCGATGGCGATGGCGATGCCATGCAATTATAGTATTAGTTTGAGCATTTTCTGTTGATTAACTGGGTAAACTCATAGAGTTGGCTCCATTTAGTTACGGCTTTGGGGCCTCTGAGAATAGAAAAGCAAACTGTGCAGATGTTGAAATATTGTGCAAACAGTTATGGTATTCCTCGTAGGGATGAATTATGAAATAGACCCATCGGCTACCGGGCATTGGCAATGATACGAACTCTGAGTAATAATAAAATTATGCAGGCAAAGATGACTAGCTGGTGCTAACCTATCCATGGCACTGACATGACAGTGACTTTCTTGCAGCAAATTTCCACTTAACCTTCATCATGAGTGCCTTCTTCACGTAATCTTATGAATTCCTCGAGTTTGCTTCTAAATGAACGACAGGGGAATGGAAAACAATGTCAAATCTTATCTCATGCGATGGGAGAATAACTGGTGATCAGTTCCTAGCTGATATTCCAAAATAACTACTTTCTTTACATTGCTTAACTTAGCATTGATGTTGCAGATTTAGGAAAGGATTGTGTACGCATTCGCCATCGAGTTCCTGTTAGAAATGATCATTACTCCATTGAAACACAGTTAGGTTTAACAGAAATAATGACCTTAAAAATGAAAGTGCAAGGAAACTTGGGTTTATATTAAAAAATTAAGCGGTTTCTTAAGTTCAAAGTTTCGGTTATAGCTTCTTATTAAAGATAAGCCATTCATTGACAACTTTGGCAAAAGTGTCATTCATGTCACCATTTGTTGCCCCATTCGAAATATCTATGCACCAGAAAACATCCAAATTACATGTTTAATGATTGTGTGTTAAGCATTCAAATAAGCTAGCTAGGAATAATCGCTTTCTTACTTCATAAGAGTCCTATAATTTTCTATCTACTGGTTTAATGAAGTTTGGTGGCACAAGAACTTGGTTTCCTATTGCTTCCAATACTAGTACTGCCAGTCCCTCTTGCTTTCAATTAGAAACTCGAAAGAACAATCTGTATTCTATGAGAAGTATAGATTGTATTTCTAGCTAATTAGAAGAATAAATTTCCTTTGTGCTGTTAAAGACTAATAGTGTGGCCCCTGTCCAGTTTTATAAAGTGAAACAATGTACAATTAGGCAAAGTAAAATTGCAAAAAAATAAAAAAAAGAGAACTTACAACTGGTAATGAAATAGGAGATACCCTGAATTTTTTTAAATTTTGGAGGTCCAGCCAACTGCTACCTCTCCAAGACCACCTTTGCAATAAAAGGATTACATTTTCACGTAGACTCATCATCTTAATCCTTATAACTGAAAACTGTTGATTTAGTTTAAGTGGACTCCTAAGGTACACCGAGCAGCAGACAGATACAACATGATACTCGGTCAGGTGACTCCATATTAATCGAGGCTGTGCTTGTGCAGTATTTATTAATTTCTTTTTATTTCATTTTAATTAAAATAAGGATATTTCGTCACACCACGGTTACCTTACGAGGGAAAGGGTCTTGATTTTGCATTATTGCTACTGAGTTTTATTTTGTTTGGGTCTAATGTGTTGAATCCGTTGTTTAAACAGTATTAAAATGGGCCAATCCAGTCCAAAATAAAGCTGATCAGAAGGTCAGCCCCGCCCATCAATTCATCATCCAGAGCACAATGATGTTTGCAGATCATTTGGTGGAAATGGATCCGTGGCAAATTCTGTGTGGTGGTAAGATGGATATGAGGTCTTCAATTGCTTGCCTGATTTGGAAGGCAAAATGAATTTTCTGGTGGCAAACTTCCACACACTTCATGTGACGACTCACGAAACTTCATATGTGATTTAAAAGTTAATAGCTTGGTATCGCTTATAATTGCAAACACAGGTGAATTCAGATACACGTGATTGGTAAGATTCTCAAAATTTAACTCAAAATTAGTTTAATGTCAAATTTGGCGAAAACCAAAATTCAAGAACTTGCTTAAAGATTCGGAAAACTCAGAAAAACTATTCAAGGCCGCCTCTAGTTGCAGAGGATGGGATGTCTTACTATTTTCTCTTTTTGGTCCATCATACATACTTCTGCTGCTCACAACTTCCAGTTTTACCAGTTTTTGTAACAGTCCTTAAGTCTAATAAACAGATTTAACTCACCCTTGGTTTAAATAAAGCTGTTCATTCTTCCTCAAGCAAAATAAAATTGCAGGAGGTTGATAGATATCCGAGATGAGTCTAACTTAGCCTCCCTTGTACCACCTCATTCATTTTATAGAGAGAAAAATAGAATGCTATAGAGTAAACATACTGATAAAAGCATGAAGATTTGCTGTTTGAAAAAGCTGGTAGATAGTAAGAATTACCATATATCAAACAAAGATAGGGAGTAACCAACAGCATAATAAAAATGGATGCATAGAATCATCTAGTGTGTTTGAACAATAAATAAGGCCATAATACTCCATAAATAAAGTCTAAAGTAAGTCTCAATGCCCGTGGGAAAATTTCTGTCATTGTTAATGATATGGAAAGAGTGGATGCAAGTAAAAGGCTTATATGCCACACACAATACGCGTCCTTGAACACAGTTTATCCTTTTGAGGCTCAACTCCGAATGCTTAGGAATGGTTATTAAGAAAAGACATCAACATCATGATAAAAAGTGATGTGATATTCGCCACGATACCCACCGGATACCATTGCCCACTTTTTGTTTTTTGGTGTGTTGAACTTAAAATCGAATTTATTAAACTTGAAACGAAGAAAAAAAAAAAAAAAAGAAGAAGAAAAAGAAGAAGAAGAAGAAGAAGAAGAAGAAAGAGAAAGATAAATAGTATTTAAAACATACAATAAAAAATTTGAAACATGTTTAAAAAATTTGAAGTATGAATAAATAGTACTTGAAACGACTTTGAAAAAATTTGAAATAATCTTTAGAAAAATTAAAAAATGGAGGTAACGGTACCCACATGTACCGTAGTAAATCCGATAACTAGAGAAATTTTCATGATTCATAAGAGGTATTCAACCATTTAAACAAATGATGAATTCAAAAGAATCATCATAATTGAAAACATGATAACAGAGCAAGTGCTGGACAAAATATCGTTGCCTAACTAGTCTTTATTGAACTTCGAGCAGCAGAAAAGCCGGCTTCAAAATCAAACCCATATTCTGACCCAAGAATGCAACAAAGGTAGTAAAGTTATAGGGACCTTCGCTCAAAGATGCTAACCCTTCACAACCAGCTTCTGTCAGAACCACTCAAACCAGTGAAACCATAACTACAGTACCTAAAACAAACTTGCCAGCTCCAACTATTTACCAACTCGTCCTTAATAAGTCTGTAGCCACACATTCAAATTGATAGACACCTTTTCATGGCTCTTAAAGAAATTCTTATTAAATACAGAGCAGGGAAGAACAAATACCAAACAACAAACATTTGGTATTTGCTCAACATTATTCTTAGAAATCACGTTGAATTATGCGCAATCAATTACAGAAGCACTTTACATGCATAAAACTCATATTGTTGGAGATAACTCATTAAAATCGTTAACTGAAAACGAAGTCTCTAATATCAGCATACCTTTTGCTGTCTGTCGTCCACAATGTTTCAATCTTTTCTCTGTCTGATACAACTAACAGCAAAAAAACAGTTGACGAAATGTTCCAGCTATCGAAAAAGAGGCATTTATGGTGCATAAGATTGTCTATGGGGATGGGTTCCAGCCTGATACAGAGTGAGGTGGTATGTAGCTTTGGCAAACAAATCCCTCAAATCAGGATGTTTAGGTACCCCGGAACGAGCTGCCCCCTCGAGAGCATTCAAGGCCCTGGCCTGTTCCAGGGCCTTACTATTGCCAGCACTCAGTGCAAGGTAACATAACAATACAAGTCCATGCATTTGGGCCCGATCATTAATCTTCAACAATCTCATCAAAGGTGGAACGCCGTCAAACTCAATTATTGCCTTCGAATGCTCCGAACGATTAAAATTATCCGGCGACACAAATTTGCCCAAGGCAATGGCCGCTTCTATGGCCACATCCACAGTACTACTACTAAGCAGGGCAACCAATGGACCGATCATTCTTCTTTCCTTTGCAGGAAAAGTCTTTGCCAAGCACCCAATTGACCTAACAGCAGGAATTTGCAGCGTTGCAGCACTTTCTTCCTGAATCACTCTCAATATCTGATCCAAGACAGCCTTTGCTGCAGGGGAATTAGTCTTGAAAGCAGCACGTCTTAGCTCAGTATTCGACTCTGCAACCACTGTAATCTCCATAATAGTCATCAAACAATTAATCTGCAACTCTCCCCTCTCGACCTCAATAATTTTGGCTAAACAAAGCAGCCCTTTTGTCTCCGCAATCTTCTTAGTACATGATAAACTTCCCTTCGATAACTTCCACAGAGCCCCAGCACATGCAATCCGAACCTTAACCTTCACTTCCGGACTCTCTACTTCTCTCTCCTTCTTATAATTCCCACCGCGACTACTACCATCTGAAATATTTTTGTTTGTTGACTTCTCTGACATTTCTTTATTCATTTGAACAATTGAATGAATACTGGTTTTATGAGACTCAGGTTTAGGTAAATACAAGTCTATGTCTGTACATAACAATAAAATTAATGGCCTTGTTACGTTTTCTCTAACAAATTCTTCCTGTGCCACTGAATCAAGTTCCGCCATCCTCGCCACCAAATTTGCAGCCGCAATTTGTACATTCGTGGAAGATTCGCGTAAAACTCCTACGATTATCGGGACTCCTAAAACATCGACAATTAAACGCACCGTCTCCGGGTCCATGCAGATATTGGACAACGCATTTGCCGCCGCGATTTGCGCTTCAGCTGAAGTGCTTTCTTTGAGAAGCTTTAACAATGGCAAAATTCCGCCTTCTTCGACAATCATTTTTCTGTTACGGTTCTGGTCCCGCGCCAAGGAAGCGAGTTCATTAGCCGCGTCGATTTGGGCTTTAATCTGTCCCATCTGGACGGTTGAAATGAAAGACCAGACCCAAGCGAGGATAGGGTCGTTACTGGCGATAGGCGGGAGAGATAGGTTGATTTCATCGGAGTCGAAGATGGTCAAAAGCCAACGCATATCGCCCATAGAAGACTCCAGAAGGGAGAAAACTTTTCTGAAGTCAGCGTTCGTGGTAATGGAGAACACGTGACGGAGCACACCCGTGTGCTTGCACTTGCGAACTAGGGTTAGGGCACGGTCGAGGTTCTTGGTGACGTCAGCCGCTACCCGACGGATAGGGCGTTCGTAGAGAGATTGCGACGAAGTGGTGAGGCGGACGCAGGAGCGGAGCATCTGAGAGAGACGCTCCACCTGTCTTCTGAGCTCGGTGCATTCTAACTTGAAGGATTCGGCTTCTTGCGCTGATTTGATAACCCGATCGGCTAGTAAAATGGGTAGAGACAATTCTTCTTGCAGCGACTGAGATTTTTCTTCTTCAACGGAAGCCACGGCAGCAGTGGCAGTAGCGGCCATTTCTAGGTAAAGAAGAACTGTAACTGCGGCTGCGGCTGCGGCTGTGGTGGACAATAATTATTGTTATAAAATTTCCTCTGTGGATGGAAGTGTATGAACAGAATTCGATTCTTGGGGTTAGCTTTAAAGATATGAAATGGTCGAGGTTGACAGTGAAAAGGAAAGAAAGACTGGCAAATTTTCTAATGGAACACACGGTGCGGTCTAAACATGGTGACGAGTCAACACCTCTCGTTGGTAGATATACAATCGGATCAAACTGACACGTCAAGTTGCCCAGCAGAGAGCAGATGACGACAATGATCAGCCACGACTCAGGTAAACGGCTGCCTGCATAACTAAAGAGGTAAAGAGTTTGCTCGCTGGACTCCATTATTAGAAGTTGTGTTTACATTTATCCATACAACATGGTCCATTCGATTATTAAATTACCAGGACTTTCAGCGAAGCTGTGTTTCAGGTCTGCTAATGGTAGAATATAATATTCTTTCATGGGGTCGTGGGTTCGGCTTCAAACCCAACTTTAAAATAATAATAACAATACAGAAAACTCATAATTTGTTCAAATAAGAAATGAATCAACATCAACTTCTAGACAGAGACAGAGATTACGAGTGATCTAAATTGATTTGATACGAAGGCAAAGACGGGACCAGAGCGGATGGAGGATTGATTAGAAAGCAGAGAGTCTCCATGATATTTTCCTTGCGTGGCAATTAGAGGGAGCAAGAGACCAAATTTTGCTTTGTTTGCTTTGCAAGTAAACTAGCGGTCAAAGCTTAGAGAGCAAAGCAGACTTTGCTATCCCGTGGTTTTCTTTGGCATCATTGTCTTTGCCATCCAACTCGCAAGCACTGGGCGGCACATCTACTGCTGGAGAGCAATTAAAGAACCCATGCGGCTGCACACACAAACAATACACACATGAATAGAGTGAAATGCTCTTCCTATCCAAAATCATGAGCAGTGACTCAAAATGGCCGAGTTAATTCACAAGCACTGTTGGTGAATGGATAGAGAATGCCACATTTTATCCAAGCTTGTGGTGCAACCATACATGTCGATGCACTAAGTCAGATGTAATCAAGAGCATTGCTGACAAGGGAAAAAAAAATTAACTAGCAGGGTAGTTACCATAAGCATGAAACCCAGGTGCTCCACTGGCATAACGGGCCAATCTTCCAGCCGAGGCACATTTGTGACGCCAAATACATACCTGCAATTAACTCGGTTAATTACCTTCAAGGAAATGCTACATAAATAAGAGAAAGCAAGGAAAAATGAGGGTAAAAAAAAAAAAAAAAAGCTTTCATGACTTGGATGCATTGTAAGAACTGTTCCTGTCATAATAAAGTTCATACCACCATGTTTCTGTTGATTTCAAGCAGCAGAAAAAGAATGATTTTCACCAAATTATGATGTCCTATCTCTTACACAACAAGAATAGTCCTTGACTGCAAAAATCCATTCTATCATGCAAGTACTTCAGAGGCAAAATTTCTTTAGATATTATAGACCATTTACTTGTTACATAGACAAGACTGTGTGGTTAATAACTTAAGAAAGGAAAAGGAAGAAAATATATTCAACAGACCAAAGAACAATATCGCTTTCTTCCAAAGGTCGATTTTGCTTCACCCATGAAGGCAGTCCTTCACCAACACGTGGATTTTGGTTAGGAAATTCTCCACCTGGAAACATCTCATCACCAGCATATTGTGTAACCCAAAGATTATGCTTCAAAAATGCTGCTCTTCTAAAAACTGTGGCATCAGGACCAGCTAGTGGCAAACAATTTGAACCAGGAACAAGCTTGTAGCCTGTTAACTGACCAGTCCTGTTTACAGTTCTCGTATTCCTCACCTAGAATATAAAATGGGATGCATTGTCAATCAAAACAAACTAGATCGGTAATTGTAACTATAAGGGAGAAGCTAGACATGAACAACCTCAACTCCTCATAGTTCTAAAATTAAGATATGGCACATGTTATCTTCCATCAATGTACTATAGGAAATATTGGCCAACAACTGCTAAAGTAATAAGTGCAAATATCATTTCGTTTGCCGATGAGAGCTACCCATCTGCCTGGTCAATAAAGCAAGAAATAGAACTCCCAACTTTAGCATAGTGCATCTAGAATTATAGGCCTTGTTTTACTTGGACCTTGTCAAACTGGCTCATCTAAAATAGCTTCCTGAACAGAATTTCACTAAAACAAGGCCTGAGTTCAATACAGCAGAATTGGAGCTGAAATGAAATTTCTGACAAAGAAATGGTATTTTATATATAAAGAGGGGAAAGTTAAGAGAAATATCTACTACAACCTGGTATAAAAAATTCAAATACTATAAAGTTAAGAACACTAGCCCTGTCCACACCAAGGCCAAATAGGTGCGAGGTTTCTTCTTAGTGGTCAACCAACCAACACTAAAAAAAGCTAGCAACAAGATACATATTTTGTGACATGCCTCTACAAAGTCTAGAACAGGTCAATAACCACACACCAAAAGAAAAAATAGCCCTTCTACCAATAGGCAGAAGCAATTCCAAAACGAGGATACGAATGCCTTACAATCCAGTGACGAGCAGTCAGAGGATTACAATCACGCATTGCTTGCATTTCTGACGTAAGCAGTGTCTCTTCAGCATAGAATGCATTATTATGAACATTATTGCCCCCAGGTTTGTCAACTTTCACATCCACCTCAACAACCTAAACATTGGGATAAAATGAAAATGTAAGACCTGATTGAAAGGAAAAACTTTATTTCAATAACAAACATAAAAATCATCATGATCAAACTAGAAGCCATGGGGGAAGATAAAGTTCAAAGCAGAATACCTGATTGAAAGCTTCAGTAGGTTTACAGTCAACAGCCATATCCAGGCGTGCAACAAAAAAGTGCTGATGAACTGGTGCATATAAACCTGGCGCAATCATTGTACCATATTTTCGGGATTCTCCCGGTTGCAATGCACCTAAGCTAAGGACTCCAGTAAGCTTAACTTCAGCTTCAATTTTTCCATCCTGTAAGAACATGAAATGGCACCTTAAATTTTCAGGAAGCACGGAAAAGTCAACCAGCATTGATATGGCCGCATATTTGACTAATGCTTTGGCAATAATAGAAAGGGGGGATTTTTTCTTTTTGAGGAAATAGATGCGAGAAGCTCGATATAGTGGAACCAAGAAAAGATTTGTATGAACATCCTAAAAGTCCCTTAAATATGGCAATAAAGTAAACTACAAACAGCTAGTAGTAAAATTGTCCAAAGGATACAAAATCATATTCTCACAGTACATTAAAAGTAACAAAGTAACATAACTGTCATGTATGAAGAAGCAATAATTGTAATGACTCTTAAAACAACCATCTTTCATTTCAGACATGGCATATGAGGAGAGTTGACAGTTTGATCACAAATTAACAAATTTCAAACAAACCGTGTGATTTGGTTACTCGCCTGATAAAAGTGCCAATAGAATCCATAATCATAGTTAGCCACAGTACACATAAAAGACACTGTTAGCCGTCTAGACCTGCGAACCTCTGCTAAGCCAGTTCTCCAATCTTGATGTTTCCACAAAATCCCATGATCCTCTTCATGCAAGCATACACAGTTTTCTATTGTTTCCACACCCCCAGTAAAATTTGTGAAGTGGGCATCAAAGTATTTGATATAGCCCAAACAATCACATCCCTGCAAAAGCAGATTCGTTCAGCACTAGTTTGGACCCAACTAGTGAAAAGAGCAATCTATAGATGCCAAAAACTATAAATAACACAAATGGGAAAACAATAATCATACTCTTTTAAGAGAATGTGCATTTTTTCCAAGACCGTCTTCACCCGCATCAAAAGCATTCTTCCTGTAATGTGGCTCATTGGGATCTCCATAAGGCACAACCATCTCAACAAAACTCAACCTGTGAGCAACAGATCTACGACCTCGGCTACCGTCAATATACGCAACAGAATATATAACTAAACCCTCCCTGGGATTGAAACCAATGCGGAAATTCCACTGCCAAACAGAATAATAATAATAATAATAACAGAGTATAATTTAGGTAAATATCTACCAATAAACCAATTAAACAAACCAAGATCTACCTTTTGCCATTGTACAAAGTACCCATTAATGCGGAAACTTGGACCTTCAGGTTGAATGATTCGCAAAGGCTTCACATCACTTCTATCAACACCGCCTCTTGTTTCACCACAGGTATAGTTCCTTAATGGATCTGCTGGAGGCAGAGGAACAAGTTTATGGTCTTCAAACTCAGTCACCACCATGTTTTGCATATCAACAACTACATAGATGCCCTCAACTGGGTGGGCATAACCATTTTCCATTGGACAGTCACTCTCAGTTCTACAGAATATAAGAGGTTTAGCAAGTCTACGGCTAGGGGCATCAGCATCACTGTAATAACCAACACACCTGTGGAAAGTGCAAACCCCTTGTAAATAAAAGAACATGGTGCCAACGAGCAACGTAGCCTTGAAACTGCTAGGGCATAGATTTAACTTACCAGGCATCAACCATCACGAGATCCATGTCTTCAATCCCCCTTTTCTTCATGGCCTCCTTAAATTGAGGAAAGGCTTTCACAGCAGCTTCACATTGAGCATATTCCTCAGCATCCTGAAGTTGAACGACAGAATTAAAACAAAACGGCAACATAGAGTAACTATCCAGGCATTAACTATTTAAATAAGTGTATGAATACTGATTCCGGAGGGTCTTCTCTAAGAATTAAGTGCTTAAAAGAAACAATTTTTTATTTCTTCAATATAAACAGAAGCACTTGTATCTGTTGCTTGTGACACAGTTTTCACAAAAATAATTTCTGAAATAGTTAAAGAATTTAAAATCCTGATCCTTTTTGCTCTTGACTGTGAATAGCAACAGAAAATCCAGTTTGACATTTATTAATCCAGAACTGAATTAGCAATCACAAAAGAGTCAAATCAAGATCTAATGCCTTGAAGAGAGATATACCATTGGAGGCTGAACATCTGGAACAACACGTGATGACACAACTTTTCCCCTGTGATGTCCACCTCGTGTGAGTGCATGTACCTGTGATAACTCAACCACCCATATGCTTGTCTCATTTGACTTTCTGTTATACACAACAAGTCTAGCTTGCCTAGGAGGGAGCTTGCTAGGAATTACAGGTCCAACTTTGGTTCTGGGAAGTAGTGATGGTTGGAATGGAGGGAAGAAATATGCATCTGCCAGTGCAACAACATGTTTATCTGGTTCCAACAGAACCACTTCAACAAAACGCATGCTATCTCTGACCTGCAATTACAAGTAATAGTTAGCTTTCCACTTCGAAGCAAAATCAACAGAAAAAGAGCTCAATAAACCAATCAACAGAAAGAATCACTTTAAAATGGAGTTTGGTGCTAATTGACCTCTGGAGTGGCTCCAGCAGCTCTGACAGTGGCCACTGCAACAGAGATTTCGGCGGGAGACAAAGGGTCCAATGGATGGCTGGTTTGAGGCCTAGGCATGGATGTCATTCCTGCACAGACAAAGCAACAAACTTCATCAATCTACTATCTGTATGTGAATAAGCTATCTAACTTCAACCATTTCTGAAATGAACTGAATAAATAGCCGCACCCAACTTGTAAAATTCCTACACAGATAGAAATCAGATGCACCACTCTATAGACACTAGCATTAGAACTTTTTGCTAACGCAGAGGGATGAAGAGATCAATTCAAGAGTTAGATGCAATTATAAATCAAGTAGATACACAAGCATTTCACTTTCTTTTTTCTTTCTTACTTTAAACAGAGCAAAGAATTTGAGAAAGCGGTCAATATACTCGAAGAGATGATACCTAAGACATCAAATGAAGACTCGTAGGTTATCGTCCCCGTTTGCCAATCAAAGGCCCAAAGAATTGAAAATAAATAGCCCGCCATTCTTATTCAATTGTTAAAACTCATTATTCCAAAAATGGAAAATTAAAATAAAAAATGAAGATTGATTCTTGAACGTAATCAACAGTCAATCGAACTAAAGAATATTATTTTCACGTCATAAATTAATGTCATGCGAATCACGAATAAAGCATACCTATCATAACAAAATCCAAGAAAACAACAAGATAACAAACAGACAGTAACAACAACAATCTAACATCAAGATCATCCGAAAGAATGACAAAAAGAATCACAAAAGAACACAGACAACACAGATATAGAGAAAGAGTGTACCTGTAGATGAAGGGTTTGAAGAAGTGTCGGGGATGGAATCGACAGGGTGAATCAGGGAAGTGATGGCAGCATTCTTAACCGGCTGATCAGCGAAGGCAACACTCCAATCTTGCACCAAAGAGGAAGGAGCAGGAGCAGGAGCAGCAGCGGCAGCCTCTCTGGAAACGGATGCAGAAGAAGCTTCAACAGATGACTGAGATGTGAAAGAAGAAAGCGTCGTCTTTTGCGAAGTTGAGGCCATTGCAAAGGATTAGCAAGCTCTCCAAATCCACCACAGTAAGTAGTCTCCTTACAATCTTTTGACATACAGCAATCCCCTTCCTGACGATCCCTTTCACCAATCTCTGTTACCCCACTTACTATCTCTAACAAATATCCAAGAAACCAAGAATCCTACAACACAACGTTCTCAAACAAAGAGGGAAATAAATGCAAAGACGCAGAGAAAAATGCGGAAGCAGAGAGTCAGAAAGAAAGAGCTAAATTCGTATATTTGCTGAAAGCGTCGAAAGCCACGTGCAAATCACCCACTTGTATTATTGTATTTTTTTTTAATTTTTATATTTTAATTAATTTTCATAAATAGAAAAGGGGGACTTATCAGACCAGCCAGTAATAAGATAAGCGGGTGGTGGGGGAATGATAGGGAGATCTGCCCCTGCTAAGGGACAAATCATTAAGGACCAAAAGGTAATTCAAGTAATATTTACCATGATAAGGACAAAGCATTTCTCCTTATTTTTGTATAAGGACTTGTATGTTTCGATATTATCCAAGTTGGCCCTACCTTTACAAAAGTATCAATAATGACCCACCCACTAATCTTTTGTCATTGCATGAATCTCTCAAAAATCTTTTGTCATTGCATGAATCTCTCAAAAATTCAAATTATTCATTACCATATTATTATAGAAAACATAAGAGACGTTTTCTAAAAGAAATAGATGAGGTGAATACATTATTGTCATAATTTAAACTATTCTTCCTCTTCTTCTTCTTCTTCTTTATCTTTTTTCCAATTTCATCCTCTGCAAAGTGGATTTCATAATTACATGGTGTCTTGCAAGCTTTGATTGTTTTTCATTAATGTTAAACATGGAATAACACATGGGTGTCAATCTTTCAATCTTACATAACAACAAAATCAAGTGTTAGCAACTGTTTGTGATAAGTTATCAAAGAGGGAAGGTAGAGAGTATCGACAACTCAAAAGATTCGAAGGTCTGTGGAAGCAATCGAGCAACAAGAAAATGAAATATGATGATTAATTAGTTAGATAATTAGTACATATAATAATGAATTAATTAACAAGATGATAGTTGAATCTAATGACCTGTGTTCCTTCGTTCTATCCATTTGGATGGAAATGAAGGTCATTCTCAGCATTGAACCTAACAGACGTCCACTTTAGCAAGACAAAATGGTGTTTCTTTCTTAATCAAAGCTGACTCATCTCCACCAACCCACCTTCCTCCGTTACAAATATTTTAAACCCATTTTTAAAATAGGGCAACTTAATCCGCAACAATATCTTAAATCAATCGCAACTTTTGATATTTATTAGTAGAATTTTGTTAAAGTACATCTTATATTTTTTTAAGTAAAATTTAAAATATACAATATATTGTAACAAATCCCTTCTGCTATTGACTGAAAATGCACCGTGTCCACCTATTTGATAACTAATATCAGATGTATGAAAGTTAAAAGTCATCATTCATGAGCTCAATGCTACCCTACCACGACAGTCGCAGAGAAACAATCGCAGTCGATGAAGTGGAAAGTTGTGACTGGAACTTTCAACAACTTATTCTTAAAAGTGCTTGAAGTATTTTCACGCAAGGCAAAACTGGCAAAATTGAATACTGTTCCCACTTTGTATGTGCTAAATCTGTTTAACCAAACTTGTGCTGGAGTTGTAGTTGACAGCCTTGGTTGATGATATTAGCACTGGTGCTTTACGTGGTTTGAGTTGTGTATGTCTACTTTTGTCTTTAAATCCTTCAGTCCCATCAATTGTACAGAAACTATATGGATGCTGTGGACATGAATGATGAAATGCACTGCATACGACTTCCATCACTAGGAAATTTCCCAGTAACCATCAACAATACACATTGGTTTCTCAAAGTTGTTGCCATCATCAAACTATGCTCTTTTTTCAACGACCCACTTGTTTTTGGTTCTAAGTAATGCTGTTGCGTGTGGCTTAAAAGCAGTCTAGACCTATCAATTGGTACCTGGGAACGAAAATTAAAGCATCATTTTGACACTAGCTAACATCATATGTACTAATCGGTCAACTTCAATGATCCAAAACTACAACTCTATCAAAATAAACAATACAGTATAACATGATTTTAGAACGTTTACTTGTACATTTGTACTCTTCAGGCCCCCACAAGCATATGGGACATCATTCGGATCAGTGGTTAGTTAATCAAGCTGCGGGTTGCAGAGTGTAAACCATATCACTCACTCATTGTTCACCTTATTACAATTCTAAAACCAAATGAGAGATGCTGCAAGTAATTGCAAAGACTGGAGGCTCCAAAAATGTGTTCGTTCATAAATTGAAATGGATAGATTCAAAAAGTACGCATTTAAAACTTACCATAGTTTTCTGACCGAAAATACAAGCATCGCCACACATCATCGACCATTAAACTAAAACACCTCAGGCTTGGCCCAAGAAAGTTTATATTCTGCTACAGACAGACCCAAACCTCCAGCAATCAAACAAGAGTAAGCATGATTATAACTTCAAATAGTGGTGAATCACTATACACTCTAATTTACAGCAACATCCTCACTATGCCAGTTGATATCCCTATCGGATTCGACAATCAAGCTACTCAACAAAAAATGTCCTTGGTCGATTAATCCTATCCTCCTCCTCAAGTAGTCAAGAAAGTAAAAACTCAATCCATACTTGCAAATAAGTATCTGCATTTAATATTTATATAAGCCTTCCTCTGCCCATTAAACCATTACTTCTCAAATCATTACTTGGAGGGCAAGACATAACCCAAACTTAAGTTGAGCACCTTCACCACCTTTAGGTGAGAGTTTTTTTGGGTAATCTGACATTTGAAATGCTACTATTTAACACTGGTTATTCAAAAACAGAACACTAATTGCCCACTCCTCAAGTATTTGGCAAGTTATACCCACATATTTTACATACAAATAATTCCCTTTACACGCTTCCAAATTATTATTGTCTCGAAACCCTAATTGCATCTGAAACCCTAATGAATCAAAATGATATCCCAGACATTACCCAACACAAACACAAAACCATGTCATTTTCAAAAAACTTAAGCTTCCGAATCCAATTCATTTCCACAGAAGATATTCATTTCACCAGTCCAAATTTAAAACCAAAACTAACAAGTCATAACAATAATGGCCAACGCTCACATCATTTCGAAGCAAATGGAATTTTAATCAATAACAGGTCTCAACATAAGCAAAAAGTTCCAAATCCATCTCAAATAAGAACAACAAAAAACATCCAAAACTACTTATAACAATCGTAAAGCGTTCAAAACTGACACGAAATGTCATAAAATTTGTAATTTCCATAACCTAAGCTGTAAGCACAACAGCTCCACCAGCTTCCTTGATTTTCTTCTCGGCTATCTTCGAAACAAGCTTGGCCTTCACGACAACAGGCTTATTATCGGGCAAAACACCCTTACCCAAAACCTTAAAGTACCCAAACTGAGTCACGTCGATCAATGGCACGTTGTCTTTGGAAGCCTTACTTCTGACTTCCTCAGGTACCATCGACCACAACTTGTCGACGTTCACAATAGGACAGTAAAATTTATTGCGCAGTTTGTGAAAATACCTCATACCAACTTTACCGAAATAACCAGGATGGTACTTGTCGAAGAGGATCCTGTGGTGGTGCATGCCTCCAGCGTTGCCGCGACCTCCAGGGTGCTTCCTGTGCTTGCCAATACGACCGTGACCGGCGCTGACGTGGCCCCTCTTCTTACGGTTCTTCTTGAATCGGGTAGTCATCCTCTCGCTACCTCTATTGTTGTCTACCGACCTGTTGGGGCTGCGGAATGTGCGCTGCGGGAGTACGTGATTAGGGTTTTCGACTTTATATAGTGGAGGGTGTCATCCTGCTTTTACTATTTTACCCCTACTTGGAATTTCTTTCTATAATCTCTTTCGTTAACACATTTACTTAGTATGGGCCTCCATGATGCTGGGAAATACCATAATGCGGTGCCATGGGCTACAGTGACCCATCACATTAGGGAAGGCCCAAATCAGCCTTCTTTAGAATCTTTAGATTGTCTGGCATTTTATAGAATTTTTGGAGTGGAGAGGGATGGATTGGTATTTCGGATTCAAATTGATCCAAATTTTTAATATAAAAATTTATTTGTTTGTTTTTTATTTAAAAAAATTAAATTAATAAATATCAATATAATTTTTAATTTGAATTTGATTCAAGTCGTAAAAATTGAATCAATTTAATAGATATTTTAATTTTTTGTTTTTATTTTTCTTATTTTAATGATTTATTTATATTTAATTAATTTTTTTTTATTTTTTTAACTTAGATCCAAAATGTAAAATCGAATAGAATCAATTTAATATTTATGAGTTAATTTGTTTTGTTATCAACTTTTCGGTGCACAAAAAAATTAATAATTTTAAATCAGTTTAGAATTTAAAGTAAAATCAATACAAATCGAAAATTTCTACTTCTACTCTGTGAGCTATATTTATTTAAATACATTTTCAAAACTTTTCATTGTAATCTAAAGACAAACTTGCAACTTTAATTTTTCTAGTGATGTGGACTTTTATGAACAAATATAAGTTAAAAATTATACTAAAATACATTTAAAGGTTCAGATGTGTAGAAAATCCCTTCCCTTGAGGTAAAACTGAGACAATTTTGAAGCTAGAATGATTACAAGTTGAATAATGCATTATCAGAAATTACAAGGAATGGAAACATCAAAACAAATGTAACCCATTTTTTTTTTTTTTGGGGGGTGAGTCTTGCAATGCCTGGTAGCCATAATTATTCTCAGGATCTCAGAATCCCAGGCAGATATGGCACACCTTATGTTTTGCATCAAGCCATCAACCTCTTCTCTCTTGCCATCATGGTTTTTGAACTGAAAATATTGATTGGTGTTCTAGCCTTCTGTCTCCATATGATATTCCCCATAGTTTATTTCTCTAGCTGTCTTCTGAACTCTTATTCTATGTGAATGCGTAATGAGTATAATGTTATTAGCAGGAAATGAAATCCATCCTTCAGCTTGTATACAATCTCTCAGAACCAGAGGTTTGCTAAACTTTGGGGTTATACCTTTCCTTTCTTTATCTCTGTGTGCAAGTTGTGGAGGTCCATTTATGCAGCTAAAATTTTAAGAGCCCTTCCTAACTTCCGTTGTGCAGACTGTTCTTTCTTTCAATCAAACTTGCATGAAAAGCATGCACATCCTAACAATTTTTGTCGAGACTGGCGAGTAATATGTGCTCTTCTGGGGTTGCTAGGCGAAGATGAATGAGCAAGCTGATCTGCCTCCGCTGCCTGTTGACTGTCCGGTACCTTCTTGCCATCATGTACAACAGTAACCTCACAGTAGGCCGGAGCATTCTTCTTGACAAATTCTCCTTTTGACAATTTTTTCCCCAATCGGCTGATAAAAGATAATTGAATTTCTAATGTTGTCCATTCCTTAACCACCTCAAAGAAAAAGAAGAAGGAAATGCCAGTTATACCTTGAGCAAGGAGCACGTTTGGTTCCCATGACAAGGCTGGTAATGTTGAGGACGGAAATGAGATCAAGAATTGCTTTGGCTATTGCATTGTTCTCAATGAGCATCGTCTCCACTGTCACCTGTTACAAGGAAAATGAATCTACCATGATCAATTTTTTTCTTTTGGTGCTTGGGGGTAATATTTGGCTAGTTAAAAGCAGAGAGGATGACCAAGCACCTTGGCATCAGTACAGAAACGAATGTATTTCTGCAACAGATTTCTTCTTCTGTTATTCTCTTCATCAATATATACTCTCACCTGCTCCTGGCTTAGTTGGCTCCTTGCTAATCTTCCAACTATCACAAATACAATTCATCATACAGATACGAGAGGAAAGAACTTAATATGAGGCTAGAATGTTTGAAGAATGCTAACAGGTGAAAGAAAAGTCTCTTCCTACTTGTCCCGCAGAAGAGCTAGAAACAATCCCTGAGACAAAATTGCATAATTTGATATGTAGACTTACATCATACACGCCTAAGGGAAAACCGACATTATTATTTTAATTATAAAGTAATATTTCTGTGTAATTTCTTCTTAACTGAGTAGCTATGTGCTGTTCCTAGCGGTTTCAATATCATTGGCTTAATCAGAGTGCCATTGCATCAGCTGATACCACACAGCAACATACTTTTCATTTTCTTGGGAGTGGTTATCACGCGGGTTGATGAGGCAAGTCACTTTCCTTCTTCCAAAAATGTCGGCAAAATGCCATTTTCCGACCATAATCAATGAAATTAAAGTGAATCAGAGAAATTTAGTTTTACCTGGTGTTTTGATGTAGGTTAAAGGCGGGAAAACATGGACAAGGAAAATCCGAGCTCCTGGAGAAACGATATGATCAAGAGTCCATTTGAGGACATCCAAATCATCTTTACCAACAGCCACATAAACATCACTAGCAACTGCATCTCTGCCATTACCAATGCTTATGCTATCGTCTCCTATCTCCACAATTTCCGGTGATATGATTCTTGCACTACAATATTGCAAAGAGTTATGATGATCTCCCGGCGCATCCATCTCTTCTTCCATCTTTTTCTCTCGTTTTTCTGTCACACACAGACGATGCTAACAACCAAAAACAAAAAAGAGAAAAATAGAAGGTGTAGGATGTAGCTAGGGAGCGAAGATAACAAGATTGTTGAGGCTAGTGGGGTTGGAAGTTAAGAGGAAGGAGTCGTTGCTCTCAAAGCCACAAAAGAAAAAGGAGAGATATTCTCTTTTGTCAAGGATTGCAGGCTATTGGATATGTCACAAACGACTACTCTTTTCTCTTTTCTATATTGTAATGTGCTTTTCATAGTCATTAAAAAGATTTTCGCTTTCTAGCTTCTCCCTACATTTGTCCAAGTTTTGATTAGTTCTAGTGGGAGGATATATATCATACTTGCAATTGGGAAGGTCGCATGCCTTTTTTCATCCTCATAATTGAACCATGCAAGGTCTTTGGTTTGCTTGGTTCCCTGTCTACTTTGTCTATCACACGCAAATGGGTTTCACATATCTCAATCACAAAGAATATTTGATGATTAAAGAACCTTGTGATTGCTACTTTCTTTCTATTGCGGTCACCGTCCAGATTGTTTGCCATCCAAGTGGTTCATGTGAAATGGAGGTGGGTTTCTAACTTTCTCTTCCATTGATCTATAGAAATGCGTAGATTTTTTAACTTTTGAGCTATGACATCGATGCATTTGGAATGAAATAATTGACTAGGCTTCTTTTTATGTATATATTAAATCAATTAGTAAAAAATAATAGTATTTTAAGATAACAGTACTTTAAGAATAATCGGCACAGTTTATTATTTGGCACCCTAAAATTTAACTCAAAATTAAGATTTTAAATTTAAAATATATTATTATTTATTTTCTAATTTAATATTAAATGTGATGAAAATAAGAAGAAATCCTTAGTGTAAATCATTGCCCATACCTCAAAGGGAGTCGGAAGTGTATTTCTTCTCGTAAAGATTTTTAAGAGTGAGAATTAGTTTTTATTTTTTTATATATTTTTCTAATTTTTACTTATTACAAAATTAAAAAAATAATAATAAAAAATTAAATTAAAATAAAATCTCAATCTTTTATTCTCTTTTTTCATTTCTGTATCGCTAAATTTTTAAAAGTTAATAATAAAAAAATAAAATAAAATATTTTTTAAATTTTTAATAGTATGTTTATTATTAAATGGGCAACGACAACTTATCAAGCATTTATTTGTATAATGCTTTGATGAGCTGTGACTTGGGCAGTTCATTAGTGAACGATGTGCCATTTGTTCTGTTTAACAAGGCTTCATTGACCATTCAAGTCATTTTCATCTTTGAAAGCAACCCCTCACCGCTTAGTTAATATTTAAGAACCTTGTAAGCAATGGTCAATTGTTTTTGCTTGAGCCAACCATTATTATGTTTGTGGTTTTGTGCTATCCTTGTAAGCCCGCACTTTCACAGCGATTAGCTTGGAGACGTACAGATGCTAAACGTCTGGTGATGGAATTTCTTGTTTAATTTATGCTGTAAATTCACTTTCTTGTCACAATTTGAGGCTTGACCAAGCAAATATACAGAGATTTTGAGTGAAAGACAGCAAAAACACATCAAAGTTTGACAACAGTTTCCCTTGTCAGTGGCACTTTAAACAGAAGCAGACAATTCAGAGATAGAGTGAACTTCTATCGGTTCACAACTCGCATGCGTGTTATGAGACATGTTGTGCATAAACTAATCACTCTATGTAATGCTCGTGCCATCATGATTGATTTTCTTTTCTAAACTAATCCTTCATTTGTTTATCTTGTAATAGTGTTGTGCTGGTAGTTAATGGTGTTTGTTTAGGCATTTGCAGCATTCGTGTAGGCATGCGTGTCTCCTTTTTCTTTTGCCAAGAGATGGATATTCAATCAAAACTATTTAAGAATTTGAAGAAAATCTAGCTCTTGGAAAAAGTTGTATGTGGAAATCCAGTTATGCACATTTGTATAGTCCTGGGAAAGTGGCTACCTATCTAACTTATGGCTGAAATTATGCGACAATATTGGATGAACATGAACCTAAACGTCGTTTCATTAAAATATGCTGCATACTATTCTTTGTTTATTTGCTTTCTAGCAAAGCAAGTTGTTTTCTTCGCTAATTTGTAGTTTGAATTAGTCTTGTAGTGCACAAACACAAGAGAGAACACTGCAGCTGCAGTGGCCACTTTCTGTGAATCATATTCCTAGTAGGTAGGCCCCCGAGGGAGGGCCAAGCATAATGCAATACTTGAATCTGAAAAGTCTCACTTTAATTCTTTAATTGTTCATTACGTGTCTAATTTCATTCATGTCTAAGATTGCTAATTCTTTCTGTATGTAAATTTAGAATAAAACGTGAATGGCAGAGCACAGAAAACAAAAAAAAAAAAAAAAAAAAGGAAGTATGGGGGTGGACCATAAATCCACTATATGCAGAATCTATGGACCATATGCTAAAGAGTAAAGGAAAATCATATTCTTAGCAGAAAGCTACAGCTGCCAATCAACAGGAGAAAATGACATCTCACCATAATCTTAAAATGAATAACATCTTTTTTATTTGAGCAATCTTTGTGAAATAAAGTGATATATCTGTCATGTTTCAATGGTAATAATCCCGTCCAAACCAGAATGCAAACTGCTAATTGCACAAGGGAGATCACCCAAATGATGAAAATCTTGAATATGGCACGATGCAGATGCCATTTAGATAATGCCATTGAGAGAGCTTCTGGTTTTCGTTCCCTAATCGGAAGGAAGTGGGTATGCAAGTGAGAAGCACTCCAGGAAGGTGGTGGGGCTAAGTACAATTCGTCTCCTTGTGCCTCCAATTTTTCTCTTTATATAGAGATTCTTTGCTTAACTAATGAACTCAAGAACCACCCTCTGGCAACAATTTTAGAGTACTAACATGGTAAGGACGATTTTTCTAGCTGTTCTCAAATTGTTGATGATTTTATTTTGCGCTGGTTGGATATCTATCTGGATTCTAAAGCCAACCAATCTGTGGACAAAAAAATGGCGTGAAGCCGAAGATAGCGCTAGGTCTACTCTGTTTGGATACTCTGGTACATACCTTAGATTTCATCTGAATAGGTTTCACTTGCTGCTGCAAACCTCCTTTTTCATATATATTATTATTGAAGCTCTTTCCATTATGACACAGGTATTTCTGCTTATGTAACTGCTAATTGAGTTGAAGGACTAATCATCATGATCATAGTTCATACTGATCAAGTAAATACAGGCAATTGTAAATGCAAAAGTCTCATGAAGAAAATTTTGCAGGTCTTAATTTTTCTGTGAACACATTTCCAGTGCTCGCTTTGGCTATCATAGGATTTGTTTACTTGCATTTTCATCCTAGGGAGCCAAGAATCAGGTAACATAGCTCTGCAATTAGCTCATACTGTATCCTGAAAAACCTAGTGTTGACAGATTATTCTGTTTAATATTGAATGATAGACAAGCAAGGAGTTCAGTCACTGCTCTTTCCAATCCGCTTGTGGTGAACTCTATCCTGGGTATTCTGTCTGGCTTTGAGATTCTGGCAGTCTCCCTCTTTATAATATTTCTTGCATGGACTTATTATGCCCGCATATCAAATGATTTCAAGAATTTGATGCCGGTCAAATCCCTGAAATTAGACATGTGAGTTATTTTGATTCTATAAAAGACATGAGAAGGTACTGAAAAGCACGATTTTTTTTTTTTTAAACAATCATTGATGCCCGAGCTCTATTTCAGATGGCAACTCAAGTACCTAAGAGTGGCAACCCGGTTTGGTTTACTAGCAGAGGCCTGCCTGGCTTTGCTGCTTCTGCCGATCTTAAGGGGTGTGTCCTTGTTTCGGTTACTCGGCATCCAGTTTGAAGTATCTGTGAGATACCATATCTGGCTTGGAACTGCGATGATATTTTTTGCCACAGTTCATGGCGGAAGCACCCTCTTTGTCTGGGGAACCAACCATCACATTCAGGATGAGGTATGAATTCCATTTTCCTTTTCGTTTCACAGCAAAATTTTCAATCCATATCAACCGTTCAATTCCCTTGACTGACTTCTTTTTTAATATTCACCAATAGATGTGGAGATGGCAGAAAACAGGTCGGATATACCTTGCTGGTGAAATAGCTCTTCTTACAGGGTTGGTGATGTGGATCACATCACTACCTCAAATAAGGAGAAAAAAGTTTGAATTCTTCTACTACACCCACCATCTCTACATAGTCTTCCTAATTTTCTTCTTGTTCCATGCTGGTGATCGTCACTTCTATATGGTTTTTGGAGGGATATTTCTCTTTTGCCTTGACAAGCTACTCCGTTTTGTACAGTCAAGACCAGAAACTTGCATTCTTTCGGCGCGATTATTCCCCTGCAAAGTTATAGAACTTACTCTACCGAAGGATCCAAGTAAATTCTAGCCCTTATGGAGACACCTTTAAACATTATTTTCATGATATACAAGTTCTCATTTAAGAGGCCTTCCTTCCAATTGCAGGCTTGAAGTTTACTGCAACAAGTATAATATTTATGAAGATACCTAATATTTCCAAATTTCAGTGGCATTCCTTCAGTATAACTTCCAGCTCTAGTGTCGATGATCACACAATGTCTCTTATAGTTAAATGTGAAGGAGGGTGGACAAGTTCTCTCTATCAGATGATACATGCAGAACTAGAGTCAGATGCTGAGGATATGAGATGCATACCTGTAGCAATTGAAGGTCCATATGGACCTGCCACAGTGGACTTCCTAAGGTTTGCTAAATGCTATGCCTATCATGTTACAATGATTACTGTTCAATTTCATTGGAATTATGCTTAAAATTTCATAGAAAATTCCGTATTGCCAGAACTAATTTGAAGTCTTATGCAGGTATGACAGTCTACTTCTACTCGCCGGTGGAATTGGTATAACCGCATTTCTGAGCATTTTGCAGGAAATTGCTGCCGCCAAAAACAGGAGCAGATACAAATTCCCTGCCAGAATACAACTTATATATGTTACAAAGTCCTCCCAACATATTTGTCTGTTGAACTCGATTTCTTCTCTACTCTTGAACCAATCATCTGAGAAATGGCATCTGAAACTGAAAGTGTTTGTGACTCAAGAAGAGCGGTCTAGCGTAACAGTAAGAGAACTACTGAATGATTTGTCATTGGTGCAAACTGTTCGTTTTAGCACACAATCAAATTATGCAGTACATGGGTTAGAAAGTTTACTTCGGATGGCTGCCCTGGTTGGAATTTCATCCATTGTGGTCCTAATTTTGATCATCTGCTTCAACCACATCTTTGTTCCTCCTGAAAAGAAGGGTCCCTCTGAGAAGTTGATTGTTCCCTCTGAAAAGAAGGAATCCAAAGAAAAGACTCCCTCCTGGGTTGCTGATCTAATTATATTATCTTCTTTCATAATAACTATCACAAGCAGCACTTTGGTGGCAATTATAATGAGATGGAAAAGGCTGAAGAAAGAGATTCCACCCGTCTCCCCAAACAAAGGCAAAGCCATAGAAACAATGGGTCCCGTAGAGGAACATGAAATCCATTTTGGAGGAAGGCCTAATTTTGAAGGTAAAATTTTGTTCTTTTGGTTTCCCTAAAATTATTGAAGAATTTGCATTGTTATGTTTTACACTGTTTACCAAGTGGGTGTGTTCTAACAAATGGTAATTAAACAGAAATATTCTCCAGCTTTACGATTGAAACCGGTGGTACTGATATTGGAGTTTTAGTCTGTGGACCTGGATCAATGAAAGAGTCTGTAGCATCAACGTGCAAGCAGAAGTCACAGTGTTTCAGGATGAACGCCAAGAAGAATAAACCACGCTTCAATTTCCACTCCCTCAATTTCACACTCTAATCTCGCCATAACTAGGTTATTCTACTGCAACCCCGAATGATTGTAATAGAAACTACATAAATCAATAGCTTATGCAGTTGTTATTGAGGCTTTTACAACTGCAAATGAATAGATTTCAGGCCTCTGGTTTCCCCATGTACATAAGTTGCAGAATACTACATGAATCAAAGGATCTGGAAAGACGTTCTGTATAATATGTTCGAAATCACATTCATTGTATAGTATTTGCCATGGTGGTTGAATCCAATCAGTTTTAGACAACACAAAACTTATCTAAATCTCATTTATTAGAGAACTATAGGGATCCGATAAAGGAAACATCAGCATCTACTTTTTCTATAGACGGGATAGCACATCAATGCACACGGCTCTATCATGAACCTCGGCTTTTAGCATGGGGTAAACCTCGCAGACTGTATGAGTGGTCCACCGCATTTGCGACTAACTACGCGGGGCAGGTTTGGCTGCCTTTCAGGACATTCTAGTCTTCCTCCACAACAGATGGTTGTCTATCTCTGTCCTTGTTCAACCATATCACAATTGCGTCTGATTCATTCAACCTTTCCGAAAGTCAGATCCACACTGTAGCTGGCCATACATGTTGGTTCTCTTTCAATGTCTATCATCTCATCAAACTTCCTCGAGGAAAATCCCCTAAGACGTTTCCCACTTTGCCTCTGTTTATCAATATGAACGTTCGGACATGGTTGGTTTGGCAAATCTGACATTTCATTTTTATCTCATAAGTACTTCTACTGCTGGTGTATTTTTGACAATTTTTTTTTAATATAATTAATAATAAATTAATTAAATTATAAATTAATTTTATATTTTATAATATAAATTTAAAAAATATATATGATATAATTTAAACAAAGAATCTAGACGGGACTGAACATATTCCACGACCATTCAAAGAAAAAAAATTATTTGAAACAAAAAAAAAAGAAGGAAAATCCAAAAAAAATTTAGTATTCACACCGTGAGTTATGCTTGAAGGGGTGCCTCCTCCTTGAAATCTCCACCGCCGCCAGAACCACCAGCATCATCATCACTGCCACCATTGTAATCACCGTTATCGCCGCCAAGCGCCAACTCACCCAGCAACTCCTTAGGCGTGGCTGCCGCCTCCTCGCCAACTAAAACGGCCACCACCTCCTTCATGCTAGGCCTTTTTGTCGGATCAGGGTGACAACAAGCCAACCCAAACTTCAAAATCAATTCCATCTCTTCCACCTCAAACTCTTCCCTAATTCTCCTATCCGCAGCCTCACAAATCTTCCTCCGACCATACAACTCTCTCACCCAATCCAGGAGCACGGCCTCGTCTTCGTTCTGTGAAGACATATCTATTGGCCTTCTCCCACATGCCACCTCTAAAATCACCACCCCGAAACTATAAACATCACTTGCTGATGTGGGAGAAGACACTGTCGCCAGCTCAGGTGCTAAGTACCCCAACGTGCCCACCACTCTCGTCGTATTAGGTACTTCACCTTGTTGGTATAGTTTTGCGAGCCCGAAATCTCCGAGTCGGCCTCTCATTTCGGAGTCTAGTAAAATGTTACCGGACTTGATGTCTCTGTGAAGTACTACTTGGTCCCACCCATGGTGAAGATAGTTCAGTCCTTCGGACACGTCTGCTAGGATTTGGCGGCGTTGTTTCCAGCCTAAGAGTTTCTTGGGTCTGTCGAAAATCCACTTGTTGAGGCTGCCATTGGGCATATAGTCATAAACAAGCATCAATTCGTTTCCTTTTCTGCACCAGCCTCGCATTTGGACTAGGTTCTTGTGTTGTAGTCTGCCCATGCTGGAGATCTCTGCCATGAACTCTTTTAGACCTTGTTTGGAGTCGTGGTTCACGCATTTTACGGCTATTTCTGTGTTGTTAGGCAGAGTTCCTTTGTACACTCTTCCAAATCCACCTGAACCAAGAAGTTCATCCTTTGAGAATCCGTTAGTAGCTTTGCTTAGTTCTTCGTAAGAGAATCTATGAGGCCAGTATTCGAGTTCCCAGTCTTCAATCTCATCCTCTTCTAGCTGTTCCAACTTTTTCTTCCGCCAAAACCAGTACGCTATAGATGCACAACAAATTACCACAAAAACAACACAACCAATTACAATCCCAGCTATAGCTCCAGATGATATCGAAGACGAAGATGGTGGCAAGAAAGTGGGAAGATTAGTAGTGTTAATTTCTCTAGCAACCCCAGTGTCACTCAAACTCCAAGCAAGAACTCTTTGTGCCTCAACCCAAGTAGTCTTGGACGCAGAAAACCCAACATACATCTCATTAGAAACATAATTAGCAATCGCCGGATTTTTAAAATTAAGCGTAGGCCTGGACGGCTTAGGCACACTAATAGGGGCGACTGAAACATTGATCTCAAAATTGCTACCATCAAAATCAATCCAAGCACGAATATTCTGCCCATTCTTCATACTAACCGGCACAAAAGATTCGTTACTTGAAGAATCATAGTACCCAGCTGATTCGGTCTTGGCAGATTCAATATTGTTCAGATCAATTCCGATGTGATTATCATTTGGGTCATTGAATTCTGGGTTTTGCCCCGTATCGAATTCAACGGCCAAGAGGGGAGCTATGGTAGGAACAGTTGCGTTTGTGAAAAGACCAAAATATTGACTAGCAAGCGCATCGGGCGGAGATGTGAAGTTGGTGAGAACAAAACAAAGGCCAAAACCTGGACTTGAGGCGATCTCCGGCAAAACCGAGAAGACAAATGAAGTTGAGAATGAAGAAATATTTGTCGAATTTGCGCTAGACTTCATGGTCAGTTTGGTCGGGTAATAAGCTCGCCCAAAAGAATACTGATTCGAGTCATTGGTGAGCCTGACAACGGACGAGTCAACACGGGCGTCGTTGATGAGGATGAGGTCGGTTCCATTGGTGATAGTACCAAACAAATTGTAGAGGAAGTCGACAGCTAAACATGGAAGGACATAGATGCTGACGATGAATACCACAACTGCTATGTGTTTCATCTATACAGATTTTGGTTAGCGACGGGGGAGCCACCGGCGTGAAAGAGGTAGAGAGGTTCGTCAAACAGATGTGAAATTGAAACTATGATTTTGGTAAAGAGAATTAGGTGCATGTATTGATTATAATGCTAATGCTAATGCTAGGACAGTTCGTTTAGTCAAGGCTGTACAGCCTGCCGGTCCAATTCTACCAGAGTCAGCATTAAATTTTGCATAAAAGGTTCAAACAAATTTATATAATTTATGTATAGTTGACCATTCTTTAGGGGTAGAAGGATTGGTGATGGGTTTCACTTTCATATACTTTCCTAGTCAATATATTGCGTTAGAATTCATGGAAACCGTAGAAATTTAAACAGGTCAAATGGTTTTTTTGGTTAATTTTATAAGATCCTTCGTCATCTTCTGTACAATTAAGGGTGAGCAGAATATACTCAAATTGATTGTTCAGTTTAGTTTGAATAATTTAAAAATGAATTAGTTGGATTTGGATTGAAAAAAAATAATAAATAATTGAATTAAAAATTATTAATTTAATTTTTAAATTAAGTTAAATTGATTAATTTTTATCAATTAATAAATATTTATCTAAAATAATTAATAAATATTTATCTTAATTTAATTTTTATCATGGATCCGATTTTGATTTGGAAACTGCTCTGTGATGTGAGCATAGTCTTATTGTATTTAACGCTTTGGGTTTCAACAGGGGATGTAGCTCAAATGGTAGAGCGCTCGCTTTGCATGCGAGAGGCACGGGGTTCGATCCCCCGCATCTCCATTATTTTTCTGTCAATTTTGTACAGAACCCTGAGCCAGTGCTATTTCGATTTGGGCCTCATGAAGAGCCGAGTACCCGTCCTACCTATATCTATTTGGGCCTGATCATCAACCCAATTCGTTCTCGACCCGGATCCGATTACAGTCTCCAACTTTATCAATACATAAATCAACATTTAATTAAAGAAGATTTTTCAATAGAAGTCTCAACAAGTAATCAAAGTGAGAGCGACAGTCTTTTCCACTGTCTCTTTTTCGTGTAGAGTTTAAATCAAATTCTTAGGGACGTTATGTTATTTCCACGAGCAACACGGCCATGTGCTCCTCCGTTATCATCTGCACTGCCATTGCCGGCCTTTGTCATTTTCTGCATACAAAACGACACAACTTTGATGATGTCAGCTCCTCTTCTCTAGGTAACTGATTTTAGAACAATCTTAACTTAAAACTACTACAGTACAACTAATGCCACAACCTCCTTCCACGTATCTGCCATCGCTGCGTATGCCTCCCCGTGTTCATACAGTAGTCCAACACGTTCCATCTCTAGTGCCGACAGCTATCGCTGCATAATCCGCCACCAGTAACATTTCAGCAACCGATAAGGACACAGTAACAGAAATTTGATGGCCATGGTCCCCGCCCGGCAATGAATATGGCACCTGCTGTTTTTGGATTCCAGGCAAGCCCTCCTTGTAATGTCTGGCTAATGTATTATTTTTTAGTAAAAATAAGTAATTAATTAAATTTTTTAAAATTTAATTTAAATTAAAACTCGACTTAAATATGTTTATTTTTTTATCCAACATTAATCTCAACGGGAGGATATAATTCAGTGCCGATCTTGAATTTATTAACATAGCATACTGATATAATTTGGCTGGTTAATTTGTTGTCACACGCGCAAGTATTTAAAATGTGGAATGAATGATTTTACTTGAACCATTGCAAAAGCAAAGACTAACAATTAAATTGGCTCCTTTTACGGGGAAGTCTAAAGAAATTAGTCATGACCACCCATCAATTTAGTACCAAAAAAAAATCCCAAATCTTAATCAATCTGGCAAAGTTTCTCTCTCTCACTGATGGTGAAAGATTGATTGGTAATAGCAATACAGTCAGTTATTCATATTTGCTTAAAGGACACGGGATTAGCAGCTCAAATTTGGACCCCATCCCAAGTTGCCGACTCAACAAGTTCCCTTGCCTTCTTGCGGAAGTATTCTAATAAGGGACGGCTTTTTCATGACTAAGGTCACCTGTCTTTCTAATTGATAAGAGTTCTTGAAGTTGGGCAAGGGTTTATTTACGGTATATTTGATATGGGTATATTTATTAAAACAAGGTCAACTTTTTGCCTTATCAATACTTGAATTCTCAAATTAACGGCAATATTCCCACTTGAAAATTATATGCAATGCGAGCAAGTAGCAAAGCCCGTGGGCCATCTCAATGGAACACGTAGCCCCACTTGATTGGACAATGTTGACCCTACCCTTAACCATCAAGTGTTACCTTTAAATCAAACCAAGGAAATTAAGAATATCCGAATATTGAACG
This sequence comes from Swietenia macrophylla, assembly GCA_032401905.1. NCBI lineage: Eukaryota > Viridiplantae > Streptophyta > Magnoliopsida > Sapindales > Meliaceae > Swietenia > Swietenia macrophylla. Next base: position 6,988,186 of record CP135567.1, on the reverse strand, counting down.
GAAACCTTCAGAGATTTCTGTTTCCTGTTCCCAACTGTAATCAACCACTGCGGTCCCTGTTGCGTGTGGGTCCCGTGTTGACGTCAGCCGCCCTCCTTTCTGTTCTATAAATACTTGCCGGATTTACTTACGTGAGGTTTCAAGCTCTAAGCAAACAACTCGTCCTTCCACTGCCTCTCTTTTCCCAACTCGAATACCAAACGCTTGTTTTACGCTTCAGTGTCAGACTTCACAAACAAACATGGTTAGAGAAAGTGAAGCGAAGAATGACTCTGAAGCTTTGAAGTTTCTCTGTAGTTATGGCGGCAAGATTCTTCCTCGTTCAACTGACGGCAAGCTCCGTTACGTCGGCGGTCTCACCAGAGTCTTCTCCGTTGATCGATCCGTGTCTTTTGCAGGTTGGTTGAATTTTTTTGCATTTTTAATTTCATTTTCTGTTGTTCGATACTATTTTATCATTTGTTTAGACGAGTTAATCGTGAACCGTTTTTTAATTGTTACAGAGCTTATGGTGAAACTGGGAGAATTCTGTGGATTTTCCGTAACGCTGAGATGTCAGTTGCCAAACGGAGATTTGGAAACCCTAATTTCGATCAAGTCCGATGATGATTTGGCTAATCTCCTCGAAGAATATGATCGGGCCGCTCCTAATTCGAAGATCAGAGCAATTTTAACGCCTCCAGCATCGGTCAAACAAGTATCGCCTCCTCCGAGTATGGATTTCCCTGCAAGCAAACAGCCGTTCTTGGCCGCTGATCATCACTCTCACTCTCGTTCTTGTCCTTCTTCGCCTCCGGCGTCTGGATATCCTGTTTCCCCAACCAAACACGCTAATCGTATCTTCAGTTCTCCGCCTTCTTATCAGCCGTATGGATTCCCTCTCTCCGGCAAAGTCTGCTACTATCCCCGCCACATGCAAGGAAACCCTACGTTCTTGTACTGTGGTCCTCAGAAGAATTACTGGCATTGAGACTAAAATCCCCAGTTTTTACCTTATCCTACTAGTGATGAACAAACAATACAGTAGACAATCACAACCATTAATACAAAAAAGGAGAAGAAACAACCTAAAGGAATCAATCAGAATCCGTTATTACGTATTCGGAATTGTAGGGTTGTAAATTTGAGAACAAACTTTTTGAAATCAATATGGGATATGCATTTTGTGCCTGAAATTGTGTGATTGATTTCCTGGATAACCTCGTTGCGTTTGGCACAATTGTAGACGAATATGGACAAAAGGCTGTTTTGGTTTTCCCATTCCTATGGCACGTCGCCATTACAGGATGGCAAAGCTCCAAACCTAGTAATTACATGTCTTGCTGCGTCAATATGAAGTTTCCGGTTTGCTTGACACGTACTGGTTTCGGATGGTCCCGTTGGCTGCAAACGCGTAAGATGACTCGCTCTTAGGGAGTGTGTTGGTGTTCTTTTATTGGTTGGTCAAAAAGGCTTAGTTGATTTGTATTGATGAAGTTTTCCTTTTTCTGATTTGCAGGTCCGAGGAAGGAGACGAGAGCTACCGCTGTGTAGTAGGGGTGAATGGGCTCGTTAAGAAGTTGCGGGGAGAACGCTTGCTTTGAATTTGAACTTTTCTTGATGGGACCCAAAGCTGACTGAAAATTTGAATAATCAGAACGCATCCATCAAACAAACGAGAAAAGAATCTCGCGTGAATAGAACCAAAAAAGAATTTTATGTTTATATATATATATATATATAGAGTATTTTTAATTTAATTTGTTAAATATATTTAATAAATACACACACACACACACACAATAAATATTACTCTACTAAAATTGATAAGTACAATAAATTTATCTCTTGGATTAATTTAATCTATATTTAGTAAATTAATCCATATTCAATTAATTAAATTAACAAAATACTATGAATTTTTGGTTAATTGAATGCACATTCATTAGCTTATAAACATATTTTATAAGTTAATTAATTAATTAACATGTTTTTAATTAATTAATTTTATATAATCCTTATGCTATTAATTTAGCAGAGGTTATACTCTATATATTACAAGCAACAGCACTAGCTTATAATTTTGGCATGTTGGCCAGGTGGCTTTGTTGACAACAATTTGGGAATCTTTAGGAAGCAAGGAGATCAGTATCCCAATAAACAGGGTTTGTGTAAATGAATTAATACTCGAAAGCACGGCCCATGATGAAGCGGATTATCTGAGAGATGGATGCCCTTGGCCAGGCAGCTTGGAATACTTTTTATCAACCAAAATGAAAGGAATCACGTCCATTGACGGATTAATGTATTTCACCAGAGAACGCACACATTCAATAAACCTGAAGGGTATTTGGACAAGATCCTCTTCAATATCCTGACGGGAGGCACTGAAATAAATTCTCTTCACTATCCTGGCAGGATGCACTGAATCTGTAGAGCCGATTAGAAATAAGATAAGGTGGTCTTTCTATCAAATGAGTGACCGACTGATTGATTGTGAACCCTGATTGCCAGATAGAAGGTATAACTTACTTGCCAGTTAGCTACTGTGCTTTCAGAAAAGCACAACAATTACAAACATGGCCAAGACTAAAATTGCATAATTAGCTATCCATTACCGCATACAAGTCTTCATAGGAAAATTGAAATTCCTGCATCAACCAACGGCAAATTATCAAATCAAAAATGAAAAGACCGTCGTATATTGACCTTCCAGTGAAGAGTATGGTTGCTCCGCCACCCACAATATGAGTGAAGAATTTGGACATTCACTAATCCTTCTTACCCTTACCGGATTAGAAGTTGTGAATCAAAAAAGAAAATTTCTGCACATCCTGTTTTTCGCGGAATGGTACCTGGGAAGAGACTAGGCACTTCCAAAAGTGCCCAGTGACAGAATAACAAAAGGCTGTACATTGTCTACTGTTCTTTTTTCTGTTCAATTCAGACAGAAAAGAGGTGATCTTCTAATTTATGGCCATATGCTCTCTATTATTTCTAAAATGTTAGTCATATTAAATAATACCCAAAAGGAATATATTGGCTAAAGCATGTAACAAGGTGCATGGTACAAAAGCTTTATACAAAAGCTCCATCTCAATCAAATTTAGCATAGTGGTAACCCATTATACAGGTTAACCAACTAACCAATGTATTCCGAAGCAAGGAGAAGAAAGAAATCATGAAAGCATATTCAAGCAGTTTCCTGTTCAAATTCTTCACCCTCAGACTCATCTCCATGATCAGCATCATCATCGTCTGCATCATGATCGAAGTCTTCTTTATCGTTGTCCACAGTGGTTTTCCCAATTACAATGAAGTTGCTATTAGCTTTTCTGATTTCATTACACTGCAAAATTTATTATACCAATGTTAATGAAGTAAATTATTAAAGAATGCAAAGGAAAAGAATGTGTTGCATGAACATAGAACAGCATCACATGGTGATTAGGAAAAAGAAAAAAGTTTTCGTTAGTGCTCCTAACATGTAAAACTTTCAATCATTGTTTTATACCTATGTAATTGACTTTGTTACGTGGAAAGAAAATTATGGAATGACCAAACTCAGAGTAACTTCTAGACCCTAATGAGCATGGATCAGTATAGAAAAAAAAATCCCTGTCTGAAAAGTCAGGAGCAAGCATTGATATTTTTTTTCTCACTTGACGATTTGAATTTTGGAGGAAAAACAACCCAAGAACTGCTAAACCCATGGTCAAGTAAATCCCTCAAGGAACTCTAACTCATGTCTTGATCCACTGATTTATCACAACATTCAAGTTCCAATATTGAAACCTCTAATAATTCTTTTTTCAACCCCAACCATTTCCTTAGAGAATTTCCACAGGATATTACTTATCAAAGCACGAGATCTGTATTAAACAGCTCTTCTTCCCTTGAATCTGAGATGGTTAATTGAAAATACAGACATGTGGAAAACAGTTCAGCTCATTCTCAGCACTCATTACCATCACAAGCTCTTTATTCAGCATCCATTCGTAGCAATTTTAGTTTTAATCTCTGGATGCTTGATTTGAAGGACACAGTACTTTCTACTTTCTCTTCTGACTGCGTATCCAACCTTTTAGTCCATTGTAATGGTCATTGTCGCTCATGAAATCAAATCTCTTGTCTACAGAAGCAGTATCGGAACATTTTTATCTTTTTATCTATAATTCCCTACACCAACTCAAGAAAAAGGCACGCATTTACTAGATTAGAACTCCAGCTAAATTAAAATTGCTGATTACCTATTTAATTATCAAGTAATAGCCTCCAAGCTTCTAGGTTTTAAAAACTTTTATACGCTTCTTGGAGGAAAACCAAGTGAACTGCCAACAAGTGGTTAAATCATAAGCAAAAGATTAGCCTTTGGCCCTCACAAGCAGATTTTCTGTCCATAGCAAATGATCATCGAAAACACATTCAATCCAATGTTTAAATGTATAAGCTTAATCAACTGTTCTTAAACCATGAATAATTGGGTATGATGAACTAATTCTTTGATCGAATTCAAACTTGATGAAACAAAACAAAATGTACGATTAAAGATCACAGTGAAATTGAATTTAGGAGCGAAAGCAAATGCCCACCTTCTCTTCGAATTCGGACTCTTCCATGGCGAGGAGGAATTCTTCGCTCTGGGGCTGGGGCCACTGAGGTGGAATCAAAAACGACGTCGGAATCGTCCTTGTTGACCAAGGGTACTGCCTCATGAACGCTGGAAACTGTAACATAACTCTATCTCTCAATTGCTACTCGCTATCTCACTCTGCGTTCCTCGTAATCAGCTAGTCTAGTCTTTAGTTGAGTCCTTCGCTGTAGGGTCTGTTAGGCAGCCTGGATAACGCTAGCCTGCCCCGGGCGCGGGTTCAGATTGACTGAGATGGCGAATTTGGGTGTTGGCATTATTCCGTGTAAAGATTTATTAATTCGCATTTAATGGACTTATCCGAGATAATGCAGTCCAGTCCAAGACTCAAACTCCCCCATCCTCATCTCTGCCTCTGATCATGAAAAGGTGTCGAATAACTACTAGTAAATTGCCGAAATAAGATAAACGCAGAAGAATACAAAAGTAACCCACCAACAGAAGCCAATAAAGCTTAGAAGTTGATAACCGTTTGGAATAGAAGCAATTCTCAAAATGATATTACTTGTAAAGCATGCCAATGACAAACCCACCGATTCCTAATTTCCCTTTTGCCAACTCTACAGTTTTCTATATTTTTTTCTCTCCGCATTCCGTTCTATTCAACTCAACTCGTGTCCTTTTTAACTCGTATCCACGTTTTCATAATGGCTTCGTCTGCACTCTTGTCTCTTTCCTGCGAAAACCAACAAGGACACCGGTCTTTGTCTCCTGCTTTTGATGAACTTATAAGATTAGATACCAATTGGTTTTTCAAACCCACTTTCGTTTTCTTGTTCAAAACTAGAGATACTTAAGTTTTATTAGTAACCATGAGGTTGTGCGTGTATGTGTTGCAAGCAAAAGATTTGCTTGCTGCAGATTCCTACGTGAAAGTTCAAGTTGGCAAGCACAAATCTAAGACTAGGATTTTGAGAAATAACGCGAACCCAGTTTGGAATGAAGAGTTTGTGTTCAGGGTGCATAATATTGATGATGAAGAGGTGGTTTTGTCCGTGTTTCACCATGATGATGATTCTGGTTTTTTCAGTAGCTCTGGGGACTTGATGGGTCGGATTCGAGTTCCGGTTTCGTCGGTGGCTGCAGAAGATAATCAGATGTTGCCACCAACTTGGTTTTCTCTTCAGAAGCCTAAGACTGGCAACTTTACCAATAAGGATTGCGGTTAGTGTCTGTCTCCATCTCTGCCTATATTTTGTCGTTTTATTAGTCGCTTTGTTTTGCCGTGTTTGTTCTGGCTCTAGGCATCGAAAATTCGAATGTTTTTGCTGTAAAGCGTTGAAGGCCTCAATAAATAGAAAGTGCAAGTATAATTTCGAGATATATTATTGATACTACATTTTGTAGTTTCCTGGGTTTTGTGAAATTTCGAATGGGTTTTCTCATATTATAGCAAGCATAGTTCAGGTTTTTACCACAACTAAATTGACATAAACACTAAGAAAATCTGTGGTTCACTAGCCAGAAATTTTTTAGTTGTTATGCCATACTTAAAAATCATGACTAAACTGGTAGAGGCTGGTACCGTAGAAGTGGCATTTCAATATCCCTACAATAAAGAATGATTTGTTCTTGTTTGCGTAGGATTTTGTAAGAAATTTCAGAGTGGTAGACTTAAGGGTGATCTAAATTTAATGAAGGGTGAATGTTTCTCATTCCCTTGCATGAATTTGGTCGAAATAATGCAAGGCCACGGAAATATGAGATAGATTTTGGCTGGTGAACTTTTGCAATCTGAATGATTCCTATGATTGTCTTAAAACAAGGGAGTACATAAGATTTGATCCATAATTTCGTTCCTAATTTGTTTGGAAACGGAGTTGGGTTTACGTTACATCACCAATTTGTGAATTCAGTTGCCATGCTTAACTTGATAACTAGATTCGAATTTTCAATGGTTATCTAATTTGAGCTGCTTACCATGGATCTCTGTTATTGATCTAATATTGATATGGTGCTTGTTTATCTAATTATCAATTTGGCACTTCTTATTGAGTTTACAAGATCTTCAGCCAATGCATGCAGGCAAAATTCTTCTCACAATATCTCTGCAAAGCAAGGGCCACATTATTTCCTCCAACCACCTCCTTTATCCACATCCAAATGTCAGCTCTGAGGACTCTACAGAATTCGAGGGTCAATGTGTGCTATCTCATGAGGTGTTTTGCTCCAAAGCTGTATGCTTTAATATAACAGAAGGGAAACAATTGATGAAGGCTATTGCAAGCCGTATAGATAAGATTTTTAACAAGAATGACCAAGGTTCAAGAAATGGAGATTCTTCAGAGTTATCCAGTACTCCATCTGATTATGAGGATTGTGTGGAGGAACATCCCTCTAGTCATAGGTTTGAAGAAGCAATGGAGATGATGCAGTCAAGAGATAATGAACAAGAAATGCCTGAAAAGCTCCAGGGAGGCATTCTTCTTGATCAAGTATATGTGTCGTCCTCATATGATCTTAATACATATCTTTTTGCACCAGATTCTCAATTCAGGAAAGACCTGGCCGAACTTCAGGGAACAACAGATGTACAAGAGGGGCCTTGGGATTGGAAATCGGGAGACATGTCCTGTTTAACAAGAGTAGTTTCCTACATGAGAGCTGCAACGAAGTTAGTTAAGGCTGTAAAGGCCACGGAGCAGCAAACCTATATTAGAGCCAATGGACAGGAATTTGCCATCTTCATAACTGTAAGCACACCAGAAGTTCCATATGGAAATACATTCAATGTAGAGTTGTTATACAAAATAATTCCTGGACCAGAGATACCGTCAGGAGAAGATTCATGCCGCCTCTTAATATCTTGGGGCATTGAATTCCACCAAAACACAATGATGAGAAGTATAATTGAAGGAGGAGTTAGGCAGGGGCTCAAGGAGAGTTTTGACCAGTTTGCCAGTTTGCTAACTCAGAATCTTAAGACTTTAGATTCTAAGGACTTATTTGACAAAAATCATGTGTTGGCAACTTTGCAAACAGAACACCAGTCAAATTGGGAATTGGCATCTGAGTACTTTTGGAATTTCTCTGTAGTTTCTACCATTTTTATGGTTATGTGTGTCCTAGTGCATATTCTACTCTGTGAACCCACCAAAACCCAAGGTTTGGAATTTTATGGTCTTGATTTGCCAGACAGTTTTGGGGAGCTAATCTCATGTGGTATTTTAGTGATTCAGTTGGAGCATGTTTATAAGATGGTCAAACACTTTGTACAAGCTAGATTGAAAAAAGGTAAAATATTGTAGCAACTCAGACTATATTATTGTTAAACTCACAATCAAACACCCTCACCCTTTGTGGCACTTATTGCAACTGTCCCAGGATTCACTTATATTACCCATCTATTCAACAGGGAGTGATCATGGAGTTAAAGCTCAAGGTGATGGATGGGTTCTTACTGTAGCTTTAATTGAAGGCGTTAATTTAGCATCTTTGGAATCAACGGGGTTATCAGATCCCTATGTGGTTTTCACCTGCAATGGTAAGACGAGAACAAGCTCTGTGAAACTTCAAACCTGTGATCCTCTGTGGAATGGTAAGTCCTTCACTTCCTTAACTCATTGTATATTTTCTATTATACTATCTATTCACCAACTTTGAAGACATTATGCAGATATACTTGAGTTTGATGCTATGGAAGAACCACCATCGGTTTTGGATGTGGAAGTTTTTGATTTTGATGGTCCGTTTGACCAGGCCACTTCTCTTGGGCATGCTGAGATCAATTTCTTAAAGCACACATCTACAGAGCTGGCAGATATGTGGGTCTTCCTTGAGGGGAAGCTTGCTCAGTCTTCACAGTCGAAGTTACACTTGAGAATCTTTTTGGACAACAACAAAGGAGTTGAAACAATTAAGGAATATCTGACAAAGATGGGAAAGGAAGTTGGAAAGGAGGTAAACATAGTCCTATTCTTGTGTAGTCCTCCAACACATTTATCTAGAAAAGAAATTTCTATAGCTATCTTGATAATTTCTAGTAAATGTACGGTTACTTTCATTAAACATCGAGTTTTTCTATTTCCTTTTTTATTTTGTCATATAGAAATGTCTGTTTAACTCCATATTGGATGCTTTACAGTTGAATCTGCGGTCACCTCACAGCAATTCAACTTTCCAGAAACTGTTTGCACTGCCTCCAGAAGAATTTCTAATCAAGGACTTTACATGTCATCTGAAGAGAAAAATGCCTTTACAGGTGCTGCTTATGGTTTCTTCATAAGTACATTTGACTTAATTTAACATCAGTTGAATGTCAGGTGGTGAACAAAAGGGGCTGAATTAATCATCTGTTGTGCTTGGTTTTAAATTGTAACTAGTTGCAATGCCCATAACCATTTGTTCTTTTTCAGAAGATCTATAACTCATATTGGAAATTTGTTTATGAAACAGGGTCGGCTCTTTCTATCTGCAAGGATTGTTGGGTTTTTTGCAAATTTATTCAGATTTAAAACCAAATTTTTCTTTCTCTGGGAGGATATTGATGAGATCCAAGTACTTTCCCCTTCTCTGGCATCTATAGGTAGCCCTTCACTGGTCATAATTCTGCGGAAGGGACGAGGTCTTGATGCAAGGCATGGTGCAAAGTCCCAAGATGAAGAAGGCCGGCTTAGATTTTATTTTCAGTCGTTTGTTTCATTCGATGAAGCCTCCAGGTATTAGTGTGATGAAATACCTCAGTTTATCAGTCTTGGATGATAGTAATAAAAGATGGTTTACAGATTGTCATATTATATTTATTTGTGAAAGTTGAAAGTTCTCCATGCTGTAAAAACAGGATGATTATGGCATTGTGGAGAACAAGAACACTGACCCTTGATCAGAAAGGACAAGACAGCGAAGAGCAGCAGGATCAAGGAGAAATGTCTGCGGTTGAAGATGGTGGATCAATTTTGAACTTCGAAGATGCAAAAATGTCCAGGGTTTACACTGCTGAACTTCCTATTAATGTAAGCAGTCACTTAACTCCCCAACTAAGTGTTCACAACATAGCACCAATAATGCACTTACAAGCGTAATTGTTGTTAAATAATGTGCAGGTAAAGTCGCTAATGGAAATGTTTAATGGTGGTAATTGTTGTTAAATAATGTGCAGGTAAAGTCGCTAATGGAAATGTTTAATGGTGGAAAGTTGGAGTATAAAATTATGGAAAGATCTGGTTGTCTTAATTACGTGACTACTTCATGGGAGCCCTTAAAGCAGGGTGTTTTTGAAAGGCAACTCTCTTACAGATTCAAACGCCATGTTTCAGTATTTGGAGGGGAAGTAACGTGCAAACAACAGAAGTTTCCCCTTGCAAATGATGAAGGTTGGATTGTGAACGAAGTTATGTCCTTGCACGAAGTACCATTTGATGACCACTTCCATGTATGTAGAATGGAATACTTCTGAAAACTACATTCATCCTCTATTGTTCCTATATATTTTTTTTCCCCCGTTTCTAAGTCTCACATTGTCTGTCTTCTGAAATCCAGGTCCGGTTTAGGTATGAGATTGAGAAATCTACCCTTGCTCACAATGCCTGCAAGTGTGCTGTTTACATCGGGATTACTTGGTTGAAAAGCACCAAATTCCGGCAACAAATTGCTCGAAACATAACTGAGAAATTTACACATCGACTGAAGGAAATAATCGGGCTGGTTGAGCGAGAGATTCTCTTTGCGACTCAACAAGATACTCGTCTTTGACCAATATCTTCATCCATTCTATTCATTACTTTTCTGGTTTGGAAAACTAGGACACTACTGCATAATGTTCTTGAACATGTTGAAGGATTTTCCTTCTTTCCTTCGCACTCTACATTGTAATTCATTTCAGGACTGTTAATGGGTTCTTGCTCATTTCCAGTATGAGAATGACTTGTAAGACTTCATTCATCTTGAATACAACACTTTCTTGAATATGCTCTGCTTTTTATCAAATTCTTACCACGTAAGAACTTCCTTTCCGGCGACATTGAACTCATTTGAGCAAGTCCTTTGAGGAAGCGACTAAATACATATTACTAATTAATTATTATATTGATAATTAAACGCCTAATCCGCCATCACGCGAAGCTTAAGATCAGATGACAATATATCAACGGCTGGGATTGAGTTGAAGAGAATTTAACGTTACCCACCGCGTAAGAGTAGAACTACCTTATTCGTTCTCCACCCTCACGCTAACTCAAATGTATGTTCTTCGGAACAGACATTGATTTCGGTCATTCTGAAACTCTATCAATAGCGCACAGAATAGAAGCAACATGGATCCGAACCCGAAATCGTTTCCCATTCTCTCCTACGTGATGGATCATCTTCCTTCGTTTGGGAATAAAAGCAGCACCGAGTACGACATCGAACAGCCCGATCCCTCTTCTTCGGGTCAAGCCCAAGTGCAAACCCCAGTAATTGTTGATCAGATGCCTCATTTGAGCGACCCCAAAGTTATCTCTTCCATGAGACGCGCCATACACGACGTCTACCAGACCCGATCTATTCTCCAAACCCTCGGCCCCCGTCCCGACCACGAGACCGTTGACCAGGCGAAAGCCAAGCTTTCCATAATTGATGCCGAACTCTCCAAATCCCTTGAAGAAATAGTGTTATTGCCTCGCCCTGCTGATGTGGACCGCTTCCAGTGGCGAGCTCACCTGGCTGAGAAAGAAAAACAACGCCGCGATTTAGCGGGGAAGGAGAAGAACGTGTACAAAGAGATTTTGCAATTGGACGAGATGCATGAAGCTTATGAGAAGATGCTGAAGGACGCGGAAGATCGGTTGGTCAAGATTTATGAGAAAGCGGAGCGTGTTGAGGAGAATGAAATGCAGCCGGATGGTGAACAAGTGAATGAGGAGGTTGTGGGGTTGCTTCAAGAAGCTTCTGGAAAGAGTTTGGAAAGAGTGGATTTGTCCTGCAGGCGCTTGCGTTTCTTGCCGGAGGCTTTTGGAAAGATTGCCGGATTGAAAGTTCTGAGTTTGTCTAGTAATCAGCTTGAGGTTAATTTACTTTTTCCATTATAGTATTTTTCAGTGTGCATTATGAGCCGTATTTATGAATTGTTTTTAGGGCAGTGTGGATGATGGATGTTGAAAATCCCATAGTGATAGCTGTGTTTATTTTATCCTATTTGCTCAGTTAGATAGGCAAGCTATGATGTAACTACATTTTTCTATTTGAGGATGCTGTCGAGGTGATATTTGCAATATTTTGTTGGATCACTTTGGTTAATTTTTGCGATGTAGGTGTGCTAGGGGATGGAATCAGTGGATGGCAAATATAAGTGGTAGTGAAAGCTAAAAAATAGCTTTTTAGAAAAAATTGGTGTTTACCGGACAATTTAACAGCTGGGTTTTCAAAATTAAGTGAAGGCAATGTAGTCCCATGCGTACCTTTAGTCTTAGATGTTGCTCCTACAATGGATGTGGTTAGTACTTGTTGTTCGATTATGTATTGTGGTTATGATGCCCAGTGAAGGCCATACTGCCATCCATGGGTTTTTGATCATTGAATTTGTGCCCACCATAATGTGCATGAATTAATGCTATGTACAAACTAAAATGGATCAAGTTAGTTTTAATCTGTTTTTGTTTGCTTATCTTGTTACAAAGGGAAAATCACTGAATGCATGATGTTTGACTTACACATTTTTATGTCTCACATTCATTATTGGTTTATATTATTGCAAAATATTGTCTTTATTTGATCTAGTGGCTCACATAATGGTATTCTTGTTCCCTGCTTGTAATCTGTATTTTAGTATCTCAATGAGACAAAAGGTTGTATAATATATCTACATGCATTATGGCACCCAAAGCATCTAGAGAAATTTGTGCTGTAAACCATTAATACATGATAATCATATTCTCTCTCTGAAGGCAAGACATGTCCCAGCTTTGATGATTTTATCAAAATTTATCTTGTTATAGTGTGTATAACTGTTATTTTTTAAAGTTTTAGCTTTTCGTGTAATTCTCTTATATTTGAGAACCTGTGCGAGGGAGACAGGCCATTCCTGACTCAATTGCTGGATTAGAGAATCTGGAAGAACTCAATCTGTCTTCAAATCTTTTAGAGTTGCTGCCAGACTCAATTGGGTTGTTGGGAAATTTGAAAATCCTGGATCTCTCAGGAAACAAACTGAGTGTCTTACCTGATACTATCTGTCGATGCAGGTTATTCTACTATGCATTACATTTTATTTTCTCTTATAAGGTATTCATTTCAAAATTTTAGTTCTATGTTCGGAATGATTCAGGTTATTAGTGGAGCTGGATGCAAGTTTCAACCGCCTAACATATTTGCCAACCAATATCGGATACGAGTTACAGAATCTTCAGAGGCTTGCAGTCTCTTTGAACAAGATTCGGTCCCTTCCCACTTCAATTGGTGAGATGAGGTCTTTGCGCCATCTGGATGTTCACTTCAATGAGCTCAATGGCCTTCCACTAACAATTGGGAAATTGACGAATCTTGAGATCCTCAATCTAAGCAGCAATTTTACTGATCTGACAGTACTTCCAGAAACATTTGGTGATTTGACAAACCTCAAGGAACTTGATCTCAGTAACAACCAGATTCATGCACTTCCTGATACATTTGGCCGGCTTGACAATTTGATTAAACTCAACCTGGAAGAAAATCCTCTTGTTATTCCACCAGCCGAGGTTGTGAAGGACGGGGTTGAAGCTGTCAAAATTTTTATGGCCAAAAGGTGGCTCAACATACTGGTGGAGGAAGAGCAGAGATCTGTGTTAGGAGTAGATGAACCGGCACAGACTGGATGGTTGACACGCAGCACCTCCTGGTTGAAGTCTTATGTTTCAGTTGTTACAGAAAATGTTTCTGGAATTTTAGGATCTGGGAGCACTCCCAAGGACCCATGCCTTGATCAGCAGCTTTAACTTCACGATGATCTGCAGATATCTTGAGCATCTGTATTTCTTTTCATGGGATGTACACACTCCATGAAGATGTAAGAGACCCTTTTTTAGTTGCTGTCTATAAATTTGCTTATAAAATTTTTTCAGTGTATTATTGTGCAGCTTTCAGGGATGAATCTGCAACAGAATCTACTTTTTTTATTTATTTTTAGACAAATTCCAGGGAATGTAGCTTTCTGCTGAACATTAAATCGGTGTTTTTATGTTCTTATAGTAATAATACTGAAAGGCTTTCAACTGTAAATTAAAGGAAACTACAGTTTCCAATGTTGCCAATAGCCCTCGGGCCCTGTCATTTTGGTTGTGTGTATTTTGATTACTTGTTGAAATTTGTACTTAAAATGGTTGTCGCTTGCAACGTAATTTTTATTTTTATACGTGATATAATTAATAATGATCGATTAAAATTATATTTTAAAGTTTTTATTTTTATATTATAAAATATAAATTAATGTATAAATTTTATTAAAATATAATTTAAAATATTTATTATTAATTACCATTCATTCACTCACTCAGAGGAGTGGTTGAAATCTGGATTAAAGCCACTTGCCTGGCCTGGCTTGGCCGGTTGAATTATTTGCCTATTATATATTTCAAGTGTCCCAAAATAAGGCAAGTTGATAGTTGATAGGGAGTACTATACAGTAATCTCCAGCGGAGACAAGAAGATCAAACGCTCATTATTCAGTCCGCTTTTGGCGTACTAATTCTACCCCAGGACAAAGACTAGGTGGTGCTGTTTACCAGTCAAGAGTCAATTGACAAGACCCGGTGGTGCTTTTTAGCAGTCAAGAGTTAATTGGATGCGATTGATTAGCTAATCTGTCAGGATTCGATTTGGTCTACCCACGTCACTATCCCACGTCTTCGGAAGCACCTGAGCTTGGACATAGGAAACATAGCACGGCCACGACTAGCACTGTTGGTTAATTTATTGGCAGTCAAAATTGTTTTGTGCGTGTCACGTCCCTCTCTTTTTAGGCAAACCCATCAGTCGGTAAAACATTCCGATTTTTACACTTCCAAGGTGGAATGAACGACAAATTATCAAAAGAACCCAACATTAAATCATAGCTGTTTTACTTTTGCTCACAATGATATCCATTTCCTTGGTGTTAACGAAACTTTTACATTTTGGTCCATAATACCCTGTATGTGTTTGCACCACCTGGCCATTGTGCGTACCTTCGACTGACAACCATATTTCTTTGTAAAGTTGTGAAATGTCAGTGTATTCAATTCACCATGAAAACATTAAAAGTAGTGATAAAACCGGACCAATAATTTTCTTGATCAACAAAATGATCATTGATTGATGCCCATCACGCACACAGACAATCCCCAGCTGAAACCAATGGAATTCGATCATAAAGCACAGCAAACTGAGAGTATGGAAGTGGGATCCTATTGAATCTCATCAATGTATCCGATCAATTTATGGGATTCTATATTATGAACGTTTAAATTTTTTTTTTATTTTTTTTATATATGTTAATTGTCATTTGTCAACAAAGAATTTGCTTGCACTCACCTCAAAAATATCTGTGCAATTTATAACAGTGCATGCCATCTGCACGCTTTCACAATTCAGTCTCTTTCGGTTCAAAGATTTGCAAAGCCTGAATATCAGTATATTTTTTTTATTTTTAATTAAATTTCCGATTGAATTAAATAGTTTGAGACTTCCCATTCTCCAAGCACCAGTGTATACAAAGGTTGTCTTCCTGCCACTCCCACTTCCTCCAGAAAGTTATTCCTTCAATTTTTCATACATCAAGTAGTTGAAATGGATCAAGTGGAATCCAAATCTACTCTTGAATCCCCTCTAATTCCAAACACTGATGAAAAGGGTGGTTTGGTATTTGGCGATCGATGGCTGGCGGATATATTAATAGAGTTGAAGAAGCAAATGCAGTTGGCAGGACCTCTGGTTTTGGTTAGCTTTTTACAGTACAGCTTACAGTTGATATCCGTCATGTTTGTTGGCCATCTTGACGAGCTTTCTCTTGCAAGTTCTTCCATGGCTGCTTCGTTTGCTGGAGTCACTGGCTTCAGTTTCATGGTAATGTTTTCTCCATCCTTTTCTCTCATTTAGTTCACATCCAGCTATTACAGGATCCGCGTGCTCAGTCACTTACAGGACAGGAATTATCCAACTGACAAATTTTCACTTGTTCATCAACCTGTTGCTAAATCTAGACTTCGATTTTTCAAGATTTAACGAGAATATATTCATGTGTTTGCTTGGCTCTTGCTACATATTTATCTAATTTTTGTTCTTTAATTGCTGATTAGCTGGGAATGGCAAGTGCACTGGAAACATTCTGTGGGCAAGCACATGGAGCGAAACAGTATCGTCTGGTTGGTGTACACACGCAGAGAGCTATGGTTGTTCTTACACTTTCAAGCATTCCTATAGCAATCCTTTTCGCATACACAGGCCAAATTTTCACATTGCTCGGCCAAGATCCAGAAATTTCATTCCATGCGGGGATATATTCTCGGTGGTTGATCCCCAGCATACTTCCTTACGGCCTTCTTCAGTGCCAACTCAGATTCCTGCAAACCCAAAATAATATTTTGTCACTGATGTTAAGTACTGGAATTGCTACTTTGGTTCATGTCCTTTCCTGCTGGACTTTAATATTTGGATTCGGCTTTGGGATGAAAGGAGCTGCGTTGTCTAGTGCCATCTCTTATTGGATCAACGTGTTTATCTTGGCAATTTATATAAAGTTTTCTCCTAAATGTGAGAAAACTTGGACAGGTTTCTCCAAGGAGGCACTGGAGAATCTCCACAGCTTTCTTGGATTAGGCATACCGTCAACACTTATGGTCTGGTAAGTTCTACTTAATTTTCTGGCAAAGTACATTCAACCTTCCCTCTTTGTTTCTGGAGCTTAATCCGTCTTTACATTCTTAAGTTTTCAGGCTTTAATTAATTTATCTTCTTGTTTCGGTGACAAAATATATCAGCTTGGAATTCTGGTCATACGAGTTTTTGGTCCTCGTGTCGGGTCTTCTTCCTAATCCCAAGCTAGAAGCATCGGTGATGTCGATCAGGTCTGCATCCGAATATATGGTCCAAGTGTTATCTTTTCCTGACAGATTAACAGCTTCCATCGTCAAAATTAGAGACTTGTAATTATCATAATTTATCTAAGACAACATTGATCGCTAGCCTCCATTGCTGATTTCAAACAATTTACTCTGCAGCCTTAACACAAGTTCTGTGGTCTTCAGAATCCCCTTCGGTTTTGGCAGCACTGTGAGGTAGCTATATATGCTTAAACACAAGTTAACCCTCCTGATATACATATTTAATTATAATCTGACTATTTTCTTCTGTGCTTCACTCTCTTAAAGCACGAGAGTTTCAAATGAACTAGGTGCTGGAAGACCTAAAGCTGCACGTCTTGCAGTACAGGTTGTGATATTTTTGGCAGTTACAGAGGGTTTATTGCTAAACTCAATTGCAGTTGGCGTCCGGGGAATATGGGGCTATATCTACACCAACGACGTGGAAGTACTTAGATATCTGGCGTCCACAATGCCCGTGCTGGCTCTATCCAACTTCATGGATGGAATCCAGGGTGTACTTTCAGGTTTAAAGCCTCTCTAACTTCCCCAACAATGTACCTTTTCTGCAACTGCAATGAATCCGTTTAAGGAATTTTCCTAAAATAATTAGCTCCATCATGATTCACGCGTTTCGCTATCTTAAATATACAGGTACTGCTAGGGGGTGTGGTTGGCAGAAGATTGGTGCATTGGTAAATCTAGGTGCTTATTATCTTCTGGGCCTTCCTTCTGCTATAACCTTGGGTTTTGTCTTCCAATTTGGAGCAAAGGTAACGATTCAACCAATCCTTTGAAGAGCAAATGTTGTCAGGATACAAATAACTTGTCTTACTCATTCCCGATTTTACACACAAACACACGCATGCAGGGACTTTGGACGGGAATCATTTGCGGGAGTGGTTTCCAAGCATTTTTGCTTTTAGTCATTACAATGCGCACAAACTGGGAGAAAGAAGTAAACTAAAACCTAACCCCTTAAATTTCAGTAGTAAGATTAACTTCACTTGTACATGATGGTACTCCCAAGACCATTTCCTCTAATTGTTATATGCTAATTTACTTGTTTCAGGCAAAGAAGGCCAATGAAAGAGTGTTTGCCTCCAGGATTCCAACAGAAATGCCAGCATAAAGCTGTGCATTATGTAATTTTTCTTATAAAGAATGCAGCAGATACCAAGTTTGATGATAACCTCTGTCATTAAAAGAGAAATATGAAGCTATAACAACAGATTGTTTAACGTATTGGGCTTGTGAGTGTTTTGTCTTATAAATATGATTCCGAACTGGGCCAGTTACCACAGCTTTTTGCTTTCCTCTTTGGTGCATGATTAGATGTGGCATTCTCAGAAATGAAATTAGACAAAGGGATGGTAATTTTATCTGTAAATGTGTGCCTTATAAATCTATTAAACGACTAGATTAATACAGTGATAATATACTGATATTATACACCCGTCGTGTCATGTTTTTTGAAGTGCACATGTTGAATTAACGATATCCATTCAATCCTTTACCATCCTAATTAGACTCCATAATAATACTCTTTTCCATTTGCATTACAAAACTTTATCTGCCAAACATTAATTCGAACAAGTCCTTTTCACTGCCAATCCTCAGCCACTGTAGCCAGAATAATTAATGAAATCACATACACCCCACCATATTCGTATTCATAAACCATCCAAAATCAACCAAACCCAGCTTCTGTTTTTGCTTCTTCTTCTCCGTGAACTTGTTTGGAATCATAACAGCATCTTTTGTCTTCGGTCTTCATATCCCTCTCCATCGTCTTATTTTACGCCCGCCAAACCAGAGGCCGGTCGGCCGGCCATACCTTGTTAATAATCCCAGTTGGGGTGTTATAGTGACGCGGATGACGGTGTTGGTGGTCCTGGCCTTTGCTGGAAATCGAGGACGAGTTCTCTCGTTCAACACGGAAGGAAGATTGCCGCTGGTGTTGCTGTGTATTTGATCAAAGGCTATGCTTAGACAAAACTCTCACCAGGTTTACCGATGCATGGCCATGCCCAATTCAATACGGATGTGATTTAATTAATTAACACAGCAAGATTTACAGCATCCGAATTCTTTTTCTTCCTTCTCGTTGATGCATGCAGCCCTCTAAATATCTTAGCAGCGGCATTTTCATCAACCTCCCTTAAACATATATGGACAAAAATAAACATAAATATAAGATTTATTAATATTAATAAATAATTTTTTAATAATATTATTATTATATTTAACTACTAATTAATTAATTAAAATAATAAAATAGTTAAAATATTTTTGTGCGTATAAATTTTATATATTAATAATATTTTTATATATTTTTTTAAAATTCTAACATTTAATCTAATTTCATTTAATAAATATATATAATTTTTTTATTAAATTTTAATTTAGTTTAATAAATTAATACTTAATTTATATATTTTTATTAAAATAAAATAAATTGTATATTAAAATTTAAAAAATAATTTTTAAAAATATTTTTATTACCTTTTTAAGTTTTAAAAAAATATATAAAAATATTATTAATATATAAAATTTATATTTATAAAATTATTTTAATCATTTAATTAGTAATTAAATATAATAATATTATCATCGGAGATATTATTTATTAATTTTAAAAAAATTTATATCCGACAAGCTTGCGGAGTCAGGGCCTCAACTTTGGATTACGAGGACCAAAATGCCAAAACAGCAAGTAAGAGGGACCAAATCCTAAAACTTACAATTAGAAGGCTAAAATTACAAATGGCAACGATATCAACGTTGATCCATAGATGGGAGACACGCGTGACACATACAAATGTGTTGTTCTTTTGATATACATCACATCAAAAAATCAGGCCATCCATCGTCGATGACTTTTCTGCTACAAATTCCACATCTAATCAACTGTACCCCATCTCACACGACTAATTGTGAATCTGTACACGTGTCGACATCCAATTAGCCAATGCAAACTCGACTGACGTAAAATCCAATGGCGATGTAGTTGTACGCAGGCGTCATGTACATGAAATGGAAAAAAGGATGAACATCCTCCGGTTCACTTAACGATGGCTTACTGGCGCGAGTTTTCTTCGGGACGAAGATAATTAAAACGCCAACAAGTTTCTTGTTGGTGAAGCCAAACAACGCGTTATATTCAATGAGCGGATTGTTCAGTTCATTCTTATTATTTGTTTTGGATATATATGCGTGTGTATATATATATATAGAGAGAAAGAGAGAGAGTAGAGTTACGTTTGCGCGTGCTGTGGCATTAATTACAATCTAATTCTCTTCCGATTTCATTGTCTTCGAACTATGAACGGTTCATAATCGGCTTTGATAGAACTGTTGATTGGGTTATCAGGGTTGGGACTTTGTTTGATTATACTCTTTTGTCTCTCGGGAAAGACTGGAAGGGTAGTACTCAGTGGCTATGGAGTCTACTATGGTTATCAAGGTTCGATGTTTTTTGGTTTCTTTTGGTTCTTTATTTAATTTGATTGTAAATTTATGAGTTCTGGATGGTAGAATTTACTGCAATTTTGTTTTATGGTGCTCAATTGGTTGTGAATTGGGAAAAAAAAAATGAAAATAGGTGGGAACATTGGGTGTTTTATGTTTTGTAGTTTGAGGTTTTCGTGGAGTGTAATTGAAATGGGTCTTTGGTTTTATTGATTATTTGTTTTGTGGTCTCTGTTCGTTTGGCTGAGAAACCGGAAGGGGAGCTCACAACAGGGAAAATGTTTCAATATGGTTCTAAAGCTTTGAAATTTTTCTTTTTCTCGTGCTAGTGCTTTAAATTATGTTAATATATTGTCTTCCGAAACAGAATTTGAGATCATATTCATTTGTCTGATGTTTTTTATGCTCTCTTTTTATTGAATGGGGAATCATGTTCCTCATGTAGCATGGAATTTTTTTTTAATTGAATTACTTGATACAAGGGCTTGGTACTTTATATTTCCGCAAAATTTTTGTTGACTGGCGTGTATGAGGGCATTTAATTCTCAGAAACCAAAGTAATGCGGGTTTATTCTCTTTTCATTAACAATTGAATTCAATTTAGAGGAGCAGCTTTGTTAGATTTGCAGACACAACCCCTCTTCTCAAAGATTTTCGCTATGGTATATAATGTGAGGGTTCAAATTACATGTCGGATGTTTTACCTGGACATGCTTCCTATTTCTCTTATAGTCAAAGTGGTAACCTTTATTTTTGTTCTTCACCTGTGGCTGAAAATTGCTCATGACTAAACTTGTGGTACGTCTCTACAGGTTAAATACGGAGATACACTTAGGCGCTTCAATGCCTGTGTTGATGGAAATGGAAAGTTGGATCTTGACATTGATGGATTATGGGCAAAGATCCAGAGTCTCTTTAATTTTCCTCAGGATGCTGATCTTACATTGACGTATATTGATGAAGATGGTGATGTAGTAACTCTAGTTGATGATGATGATTTGTGTGGTGTGATGAGGCAGCATCTTAAATTCTTGAGGATTGAAGTACAGCTGAACAATGACAAATTTGGGAAAGTTCATGCCAGATCAAGTGGAAGTTCTACACCCTTGATATCCCCTCGGGTCCAGCATCTGTTACCTGATATTGAAAATAAGGTTTATGAAATTTTGAAATCTGTGCCAGAGCCACTGCATGAAACACTTACGAAGCTATCCGTTGACTTCGCTTCAAAAGCTGCATTCTCTAGTCCAGTAGTTGCTGATCTCGTTGAGATCTTTTCAAAGATGGCATTGTCCCACCTAAATCTAGTTTCCCACTCACAATCTCATGCAGAATCAAGCAGACAGGCAGAAGCTTCTGAAAGCCTAAAGGCTTCTTCTGTACCTGAAGATCCAAATGTGTCAAAGGACAGTGACCTGGAACAAGTGTTGCCAAAGTTAATGGCTGTGGACACTTCTTCTAAAAGTAGTAAAAAAGAGGCTGATGTTGGGACTCTGTCCAGGGGTGTAGGAGCGCCGGTTATGCATCTCTCGTCTTCTGTTGACCTCAATGCAGTCCCACTGATAGATTCTGTTCCTGCTGGAAGCTCAACTATGAACCTTCTGCCAACTGCAAGCTCCCTTGCATCCGTGAGTTCTGCTGATGCTACGGAGCCTTCTGGTGTAGTTCAACCTTGTACCATAGATTTTGGTGGTAATCCTTCTAATGAGTGTCCATTTAGTGGGATTCCTGTAGGAAATGACTCCACTGGTACTTATGGGCAAGTTCGTATTGGTGCATTGCAGCAAAGCGTTAATCGCAATGCCCTTGTTGGTATGTTCCATAAAGGTGTTTGTTGTGATGGCTGTGGGGTTCATCCTATTACTGGACCTCGATTTAAATCCAAAGTGTAAGAAATATATCTATGCTCTGATTCGTGTGTAATTGAAGTTTCATTTGGATGCTAATATGTAGTTTCTGTCCTGCATCTGCAGGAAAGATGATTATGACCTATGCAGCATCTGCTTTACAGCAATGGGTAAGGGGACTGATTACATTAGAATTGATAGGCCAGTACATCCTCGCCATCCACGACCTTCCAGAGGGTTATACAATCATGTGTGTATATTCTTAATCTGTACACTGCCTTAACTCTCCTGTTGTATTTACTGACTTCCTCTTTTGCTTTTTTAATAATTTTGAAGAGACACAACTTTTGGCTGGGTACCCCAGTGACACCACATAGTGGTACTGCAGCAGCACCTCATCACTTGAGAGGTTGTGGAATCAAGCCAGGTCGATCTAATCTAGACAGTTGCTTCATTTTGGATGTCAATGTGATGGATGGGACTATGATGGCTCCATCTACCCCATTTACAAAGATATGGAGAATGCAAAATAATGGTACTTTGGCATGGCTCCGGGGTACTCAACTTGTGTGGATTGGGGGAGATAAGTTCAGTGATACAGTTTCAGTTGAGGTAGAGGTGGGCTTTTTGAATTTGTAGTATTTTGGAATTACTCTCAAGTTTCTTTGTACTTGATATCAATTGAAATAGTTCCTTAGAATTGAATGAGCTTATTGTTAGAAGTTCAATTCATTCCAGGTTCCTGCTGATGGTGTACCTGTAGACGGGGAGCTTGACATTGCTGTTGATTTCACTGCACCTGAATTGCCTGGTCATTATATCTCTTATTGGAGGATGGCATCACCATCAGGTGTGAAATTTGGGCAACGTCTTTGGGTTCTTATACAGGTACTGCTTGCGGTTAAAAGCATCTGCATTTCTTTTTAAATGTTATGCTTTTAATAATTTAATCCCTTGTAAAATTGCTCATTTTTCCTTGCAGGTTGATGCATCTCAGAAGGATAGTTTTGGAGGCTTGAACTTGAATTTCCCCCCTGAAAGCAATAGGTCAAATGGCCCAGAAATTATTGATATGAACGTTCGTCCCATTGTGGATGGAGGCTTTCAGGAGCCTTCCAGCGCTTATGGTGTTAATGACCCAGTAAAGCCGGTGGTTGATGAGCAGTCTAAAAAGGAGCAGGAGTTGCATTTTCCAATAAATGATAACTTGCTGGTTGGAAATGGTGCCTTAGCTTCAGGTTCTCTACCTCCTCCTCCTCCTCCTCCTCCTCCTCCACCTCCACAGGCTACCTCAACTGTGGCATACCCCATTATTGACCTTACTGAAGTAGAAGTGGGTGAGCCCTCTGAGGCGCCACTTCATTTTACAGGTATGCCAACATCACCCGAAGAGATCAGTGATAGAGATGCTGTGGAGCTGTCCCTCCTCAAGGAACTTGAGGAGATGGGTTTCAAGCACGTTGATTTGAACAAGGAGATCTTGAGGATGAACGAGTATGACTTGGAGCAGTCCGTGAATGATCTTTGTGGTGTTGCTGATTGGGACCCGATCCTTGAGGAGTTGCAGGAGATGGTGAGTTCTCTATGTGGGAGTGTCCTAGGACTGGCTTGTTTTCCCACTTGTTTTATTACTGCTTTTGCTTTAGTTTTCCTTTTTCACCTTTCTGTCTTTTCTTCTGAGTTGGACCTGGGGTGGTTGTTGCAGGGCTTCCGCGATGAAGAAATGAACAAAAGGCTGCTCAAGAAGAACGATGGGAGTATAAAGCGTGTGGTCATGGATCTTCTCACTGGGGAGA
The DNA here is from genome assembly GCA_032401905.1 of Swietenia macrophylla. Classification (NCBI taxonomy): domain Eukaryota; kingdom Viridiplantae; phylum Streptophyta; class Magnoliopsida; order Sapindales; family Meliaceae; genus Swietenia; species Swietenia macrophylla. The sequence continues at coordinate 6,964,434 of CP135567.1, read as the reverse complement.
AGCCTTAGTTGATTCTAGTAGCATATAAATGTTTTTCAATAAATATCGAACTTGTTATGGATTATCATGGTTTAGATTTCCAACATCTACAGTAATAGTTGCCGGAATAGGATGTTCTTAACTTAATATAGTAACATAAATACTATGGTGCAGTTGGCGTTTATCTAATTCTTGTCTTATTCTGTGTCTGAAATCTTTATGGATATATATAGATATATTTCAATGTTTATGGTCTGTGGTTGTGATTGATATTATCGTCGTTCTTTTTTCCTTCTAGTTTTTGATGCAATGCAATCTGGTAATGTGGAGATGCTGTCTGGTATCGTGCTGGGTTAGGGCATGAAGATAACGCCTAGAATAGAGAAATTTGTAGAGACACTATTCTGTTCAACAACTCCCACAACACAAATAAATATGCAAGTCTTTCTGGGTTCGAAGGTCTCAAATTCGTCTGTAAGCTGTATTGGGCTTTTCGTAGAGATCATTTGGGTCATTTGATACAGAAGAGGCTATGATGTTAAGATGGGTTGTGAAAAGCAACCTAAAAAAGGGGGAACCATGCATTGCGTAATAGTTAGTACAGGGTATTCGTAATTGTGGTAACGCTCCAGGATTCCCAAAGCTGTAAAGTGTCCATGGTACTCGTACAAAGTTGTGTATATGTTCTGCCAATTTATTCCAGATTTGTTTTGAAAGTGTAATTCTCTACGCGGACAGATGAATATAGGAAGCTTACAAGACATAATTAGTAGCTCAAAACCCAGACACGAAGCTTACGGGTGGTGGTAAAAGTAAAAGCTTCTTCGAACAAATTAGACGTGGAAAGTGAATCCTATCATGTAATCTAACAAGCTACAAATTTCTTGAATGGAAATGGAGTGAAGCACACGTAGGAGGAAGAGAAGGCAATTGCCGGGCCAGGCATTACTTTTTGAGTGGGTTATTGTCTTGTCCACATGTTTGACAAGATCAGTTTCCATGTGCTTACGGTTAGTTTATGGCTCCCACAGTCTTTATTACAATATTCACAAATATCTCCTCTCTCTCTCTCTCTCTCTCTCTCTCTCAATTTCTTTTTTCAACACAGACTCAACCCCTTTTCATGATTCTGCCTATAGATCAAGAGTGAAGCTCTGTGGTCGCCTATATTTAATAAACACTAAAATCCATTCCTCCCATTAAGCAATGGGTCATAGAATTTTAATTAAAAATCAATTTATCTACACTTGAAAGTTTGTTGATTGGTTTTCTACTCTGCTTCCCTTTATGGGGATTCCTCTCTTTTCCCCATGAATTTTCTATAAATTTCTTGGGCTTTGGGCTTTCTTTCTTGCTTTATTTGGTGTTCGGTGTAACTCTTTCTCCCATTCAACATGTGGGGTTCCCTACTTTTTCCTCCTCGTTGATATGTAAGCCATCAATCTGTGAGTTTTTATCTTTGGGTCTGATTCTTGAGATGTGTTTATCACCAGAACACTATACAGAGCATGTCCTGTTTACTTCTTTGTTTCTTGTCAGCTTCTCCATACACTGTGTGAATGAGCTTTTCAATGCTCTCTTTTTGGTCTCTGATGTGTGATTTTACGACAAAATGGGTGATGGGTACTAGAATTTCTTGGTAAACATAGATATATGTAGATGTTGAATTCTTTCTTGTTTTAGAACTATGGAATCTGGGAGTAGGTTTTATTCAGCTGATGAATTTAAGTTGGATGCAAAATGGCTAATTGATCCGAAGCATCTTTTTGTTGGACCAAGGATTGGAGAGGGGGCTCATGCCAAAGTATACGAGGGAAAGTAAGTGTGCTGCTAATTCTTAGATTAGGTATTTCTTCTTACATTGCTTGGTCTGATGAAGTCAATGCTTCTCTTCCTCCTCTGATTTCTGAGCATTGTCATTTCTATGGTGTATTTTATTTCTTCTTGATTGAGGAATGCTATTAAATTTTGTAAATTTTGCTCTCTTTTGAACCGAAATCAGACACTTTATGTCATTTTTGTGCTTTAGGAATAGTAATCTTTATGATTCATTGGAACAATTTTTAATAACCAATCTGGGGTTTTATGGAAATTTCGATATGCTTTGTGCATATGGAAGATAAACAAAGGCCCCATTTTGTTGGAAACGGTAAGATTTCCACTGAATTTCAGTTTTAACTGTGCTAATGAAGCTGGCTTATATTGAAGTTCTTGACTGACAGTGCGGTGTCTGGTAGTGATGCAAGTATCTTACTATGTTTGTTGTGTTCCCTTCAGATATAAAAACCAGACTGTTGCAATTAAAATTGTTCATAAAGGAGAGACTCCTGAGGAGATCGCCAAGAGAGAAGCGCGTTTTGCAAGAGAAGTTGCAATGTTGTCTAGAGTTCAACATAAAAATTTAGTGAAGGTTGGATTCTATTAGGATAGTCGTCTTTCTTATGTCCTGTACATCATAGTAGTTGCAAAAATTACAACTGCTCATATCATCATGTCTGAAAATGATGTTGAATTCTTGTGTGTTAGCAGTTTCTTGGTGCCTGTAAAGAGCCTGTAATGGTAATAGTTACTGAGCTCTTATTGGGGGGGACGTTACGTAAATACTTGCTGAACATGCGGCCAAGGAGCTTAGACACACGAGTTGCAATTGGTTTTGCACTTGATATTGCTCGCGCAATGGAATGCCTGCATTCTCATGGAATCATACACCGTGATCTGAAACCTGGTAATCTACTCTTTTGTGAACTTCTAAGGTGTGAGCAGGTAGATAAAGTTTAAAATATTGGAAGACCTCTTATCTTATAAGAAGGCGTTTTCTAGCTGCATGGGAGATCTTTAATTGTCAGAACCTTTTACATACCTCATTTTTGTGCAATTGCGGGTTTGTGATATTCAACTTTTTGTGTACATGTTATCAATGTTATTATATCATCTGTCAACTGATTATCTCCATTATTACAAGCATATTGTTCTGGCATTTTAGGTTAAGAGTTTAATGTTGGGCATTACAAATGCTTAATTACTCAACTATAGATGGAGCCAATTAACTGCTGTTACTTCTAATTACCTGCTCATCTCTGTCCCAACTTTTACCTCGTCTAGTGGCTTGCATGAGCTTATGCAAGATTTCTCAAATGCTTATTGGCTATTGAAGATTAACCGATGTCGTTTGTTTGTTATTGGTACAGTTCAAGCATGATCAATTGTGATGACGTATAGGTGTGGGTTAACAATATGTTCAGTGGAAACAAATAATTATGGTTAGGAAAAGATGGAGGTACAGATTCAAATGAGCAGAGAAGCTCTTTGTTGGAAAAAGGAAAGCCAATATTTTAATGGTTTGTATCTATAACCAGACAAAAATTATGAGGGGAATTCAAAGAGTAATATTGTTCCTTTGAGAAAAGAAGTTAAGTAGGAAGTGAATTGTGAGGCAAGTACTTGTAGGAGAACATGTTGCATACATTTATGTTCCTCATAATGTCTATTTAATTGATTTTCCTTTGGAATAAGCTTGACATTTCATGTAATTATGAGGTATTGCAAGCACAGGAAAACTATTTGGCAAGATGAGTAGGTTTTTTGAATTTGAAGAGCAAATTCCCTTATATGCTTGTTATATCTTACATTTGGTTTTTTTTTCATGCTTATCTGGGGTTTCTGCTGGAGCATGCCATGCATATTCATATGTTTCAACCTTTGCTCTTGAAAATAAGCCATCAAAATGCTTGTTGCTGAAGGCATCAATGTAAATTGTTGAAAATCCAAGTTTGGTTCATGGCATGCTATGAAAAGTAAAACAAAAAATCGGGGGTTTTCTGGATTTCCATGATAATTGAATTTGACATGTATCTTATGCAATTTCATTTTAGGTATTGGCTGTGTAATGGCACATCACTGGGTTTGATATTCACTTTTGAGCCTGTGAAAGAAAACCAAATGCACTCAATTAAAATCATCAACAGTTCCTTGAATTAAATTTTCGTGCCAAATGCAGTGCTACTTCTTCAAAATGTTGGGTTTGGTTGCTCAGATGAAATACTTAAGATATCAGTTTGTAGAGATCATTGCTTGTAAGGATTGTTGTTAATTTTCGATACGAGAAAGAAAACTTGGTTGCAGAACCAAAGACATCCTCACTTTCTTGTAAATGAAGAACACGTAGCCCGACTCCTGGTTATGTATCCAAGAAATATAGTAAATAAAATTACATTGAACGAAACAAATGAAAACTTCTGTTTATTAGTTGCATTTAACATGTGGAAAATAATTTATATTACTGCTTACCAGTTACAATTTTGCTAGTTGTTTTCATTTTTCTCAAAACCTTTGTGGACACAGTTTGACTAGGATAAACATCTGCATAACATTTCATTACCCTGAAATGCATTTGGGTCAGTGCAACTACGAAAATGGCCAACATATTTGTTGGCTGAGCAAGTTCTGCCAGCGGCATTTTAATAGTTATCCACGAATTTCATCATCAAATATATATTGAATGAGTAAAATGGTTTTTAAACATTACTCTTTTTTTATGCAGAAAACTTACTCCTGACAGCAGACCACAGAACAGTTAAACTAGCAGATTTTGGCTTAGCCAGAGAAGAGTCGTTAACAGAGATGATGACTGCTGAAACAGGGACATACCGTTGGATGGCACCTGAGGTCCTTTTTCTTTTAATATAAACTGTTCTACTAATCTCTCAGCCTAGCCATGTCTAACACTTACGGCTGTTTGGTGGCAGTTATACAGTACTGTTACATTAAGGCAGGGAGAAAAGAAGCATTACAACCATAAGGTGGATGCCTATAGCTTTGCAATTGTGTTGTGGGAGCTTTTGCATAACAAACTGCCTTTCGAAGGAATGTCTAATCTCCAGGCAGCTTATGCAGCTGCTTTCAAAGTAATAGTCTCTTCCCTGTTCATACAGTATTCATATAGAGTGGATGCTGTTGAGTGCTTTCTTGTATATAACTAATAGTTTGAGAGGGTATTTTGCTGTTTCAGAATGTGAGGCCTAGTGCAGAAAACCTCCCCGATGAATTGGCTATCATTCTAACTTCATGCTGGAAGGAGGACCCGAATGCTCGCCCTAATTTCAGTCAAATAATCCAAATGCTCCTTAACCATCTCTCTACAATTGCTCCACCCGAACCGATGATTCCTCCTCAAATTTTCACCTCCGAGAACACCATCTTACCACCAGAATCTCCAGGTACAAGCTCATTAATGGCAGTACATGATGACTGTGGGGAAACTCCCAAGGCAAGGATGGAAACCAAGTCGAAAAGTTTCTTTTTCTGCTTCAACCTGTGTTATTAACCTTGTAGTCATAAAAGATACGACAACTTTTTGTCCTTACTGGTGTTCAAAAGTAGCCGATAGGAGCTCAGTAAACACTAGGGCTCTAGTTCAATGGATACGTTTTGATAACATCAAAAATATTTAATTTACTATTTTACATTTATTTGAACCTAAACCAGATGAAAACACTACATTTTATCTATGTGATGCTTAATTTTCTCAGTAGGATTATATTTACAGTTTATAGTCTATCACCGAGTTTGAAGTTGTTGGAGGGCGTTCCAGTTCTATTCTTAATAAGCAAGAGGAAGAACGCATTGCTCCATGTATGCAAGAACCTGGTTTATGCCGCTGTTTTTGCATTATCTTAATCATCTAAGACGTCACGCACTTTCCTCCCAACATAAATTGATTGGGGCAAAGTGGGTGATCAGTTGGATGATTGTGTTTGTCATATCAAGGAGGACGCTAGAAAATTATGGCAAGAGTAATTAATTTGATTAGTTGGAGTGCATGTGATGTGATGCTATGTGCTTCCCCGAAGCGTGAATTTGTTTTCGGATGTAATACAACCAGTACCTTAGATACTAACGAATCAGGAGACAAGGAATTTTATTGACCATACCTTTTTTCGGTTCTTTTATAAAGTTATGTATTGGAATTAGGCCCCAGGAAACCGCAGCTTCTCATTTGTAGAAGGCTCGACTATCTATGTGTGAACAACTGTACATATTCACAAAGATATTACAACTGCTCCTTTCAGTAACAATTATTAAATTGCTAGTCCACAAGTGCAAATTTTGTGCATAGAAACTTGATCTGTTGTGCTCAAAATGGTCAAGGCAGGAGGTGTAATTGAAATACATCTCCACATGTCGTAGAATGCCAATTTTTTTGTCTGTAACCCCACTTTCTTTGTTTTGTGTATAATCTTGAGCCCTCTCATAGGGTTCAAGGAATCGAGGGTTTACCAGTAGTCATTGCAGGAACAGGACCCGTCTTTAAAATGATGAAAGCGAGTCCGATCCCTTACTACAATTTCCCTATTAAACACCTTTGAAATTATCTTTGTTGCATTGTGACAATCCGTACACACTCTAAGATTCTTTGAAATTCTAATCGTAGTTCCAGGAGAAGTTCTGATAAGACCAAAGGCAATAGCCAATTTCTCGCTGTGGTGAGCTACTGAAGTTTCCTTATCATCTTCCTCAGCATCTAGTCTTGCATCAGCCATGTTGGGCATGTAGCCAGCTGATTTGATCCTTCTCATCATGTTTTCTGTTGCATCATAAACCTCCTTAGAATGTGGACACACACTGTCTTCAGCAAAAAACTCATAAATCTCTCCATCCAATTCAATCAAACTGCAACCAGGTGTCTTCTTGATTCCCTTCTCTCTCATCTCATTCCTAACCCTTAAAGCATCGTCCCATTTACCCACTGATGCATAAATATTTGAGAGAAGAATGTAATCTCCACTATGCATGGGTTCCAGTCTAACTAGGTTCTTCAACGATTCTTCCCCAACTTCAACGTTTTTATGAGCTCTGCACGCAGCCAACAATGTTCTCCATATGACAGTATTGGGTGGAATGGGCATGTTGTTTATGAACTGATATGCCTCTTCAATTAACCCAGCCCGGCCAAGAATGTCCACCATGCAACCATAATGCTCCATCCTTGGCTCAATACCAAACTCTCTGCTCATACTGGCAAAAAATTCCCGACCTTCATCAACCATCCCCACATGATTACAGGCAGAAAGAACACCGATGAAAGTCACATCATTTGGTTCAATGCTCTTTTCCCGCATCAAATAATAAAAGTCAAGAGCCCTTTTTCCTTGTCCATTATTGGCAAGGCCTTGAATTAACACAGTCCAAGAAAACACATTCTTCAAAGGCATCTTCTTAAACACTTCAATTGCACTCTCTATCTGCCCACACTTGGCATAAAAATCCATTAGTGCAGTTCCAAGGGTAACAGTAAGCTCCAGCCTCTTCTTCTTTACATACAAGTGAACCCATTTACCAGTTTCTAAGGCTCCAAGAACAGCACAACAAGAAAGTACACTGACCATGGTGACCTCATTAGGATCCACATTTGCCATTTGCATATCTTTAAAAACATCAAGTGCTTCCTTACACCGCCTTGCCTGGCTATAACCTGAAATCATGGCACTCCATGCAACTACATCTCTTCTATCCATTTGTTCAAACAATCTCCTTGCCTTATCAACGTGACCACACTTTGCATACATGTCAACAACTGCTGTCATTAACTTAACACTCTTGTTGAGTCCATTTGCTTCAATATACTCACTAATCCACTCCCCTAACTCTTTATCAGCCAGTCTCCCGCACGCTGTCAAAACAATAATCAAGGTAACCTTGTCAAACCGATCACCCAAACAGCGCAATTCATTAAATAACTGTACAATTTCCTTCCAACACTCACTGTTGACGTACCCCGATAACATTGAATTCCAGGCAAAAACATCCCTTGCAGACATTCCATCAAACACCTTACGTGCGATCTCAATTTTCCCACACTTTGCATACATGTGAATCAAAGTATTGCAAACTAACTCCATACACCCAAAGCCATATTTCAAAATCTGGCCATGAATCTGTTCACCTTCTTTCAATGCTCTTATTCTAGAGCAAGCTTTTAATGTACAAGCAAAGGTGAAATGATCAGGCTGCACCGAGTGTTCATGCATTGTTTTGTATAAAATCGCGGCTTCCTGAGGAGAATGCTTTAGTGTGAAGGCTCTAATCATGATATTATAAGCTGATGAATCGGGTTCGTCGATTCTGTGGAAAATTGACAGTGCGTAGTCCATGGTGGATGCAGGAATGAGTATAGCAGCGGATTCGAGAAAGTTTTCTGTTATTTTAGGGTTGAGATGGAGGCGGGTTTTGATTAAGTGGGCGTGGATTTGGTTCAAGTCTTTGGAGGTCTTGCATTGTTGTAAGATTAGGGTTTTAGGGTTTTCTGGGAAGTGGGTGATGGTAGTTATGGCAGTTATTGTCTGGGCGGGACAATGATGCAGGGTCAAGGTCATTCTGTTTTGTGTTGGTTTACGACACGGCAGGCCTCAATGGATTTGTTTATATAGAAGACTTGCTAACAAAGGAAAGGAAGCCAAGCGGCGTCTCTCCGTCGGATTAGGATTTTTTTAATTATTAATTTAAGTAAATATTATTAATAATAAATAATTAAAATTTATATTTTTAAATTTTTTAATTTATATCGTAAAATATAATTATATTATTAATTAATATATTTAAAAATTAAGCATATGTAATTAAAATAATATTATTTACGTGACACGTAAATAATATTATTTTAATTACACAAGCACTTTTGTTTTCGCTGTAATTCATTCCGTCTTTCGCTTCCCTTCTCTGGGAGAGCCTGCGTGCGTTGTTTGTGCTTATGCTCTTTTACAGCCATTCATTCTACGAATCTCCAAGAAAGAGTAGGGGGAAAGTGTAACTTTTTGGGAGATTCGGCAAATGACAAAAAATCTGATGCCCCCATCGCTATTCAATCAGTGAGGTTCTAATACCTCTGTTGATTTGCCGCCTTACCATAACATTTATGCAGATTCCTCAAGGGACCAGTTTCAGAAAAATGAATTTGATTGATTTCAAATACCACAGATTGCACCCATGCTTGTTTCCAGGGATATCTCTGTACTCTACTGTGAGAAATGGTATCTCATTTCATTTAATTGTAACTCGCCAGACTTGAGAGCTGATGCTATGAAGCATCCATCAAGAGGTAGGTCAATCGCAGAGGTGCACAGCTAGTGTGATCAGATTGGCTTTCAGCCATTATTTGGGTTCAAATTATTGCAATTTACATCTTGATCGTGCCATTAAGCACTTTACAGATTTGGATGACTCATTAGTTATTCTGATGAGAAAACTGATTCCAAGATCCATGATCGTGATTGTCAATTTCTTTCTTTAAAGCATCATATTCTTACTGGCCTATTTGCAGGTGAACTACTGTTTGACATGGACAAAAGATAAGGAATTAGATTCACCCATTAAATAAAATGAAGTAAGAAACTTTACAGGTCTATAAAATGCAGCTTCAATCACTTGCTTTTTTACTTGTAGTTGAGAAGGGAGCTAACAAATAAAATGCAGAGAAGCTATGGCTATGGTCCCACTCAGCCGCAGTATGGTTGGGACACGACGTCCCAAGATTACCATGCTCACTTAACAAAAATGCAGAGAATGCCCAGTGTTCTCGGCGAGGTTCCCCGCTACCCGAGTTTGTACAAGGCCTTCAACAATAACAATAAGTACACTTATGGAGAAGAACAAGAGACTCCACAAGAACAGCAGCAGCAGCAGAATAAATCTCCCCCAAAGGCTCAAAAGAAGGTTCAAATGAATGAGCGTGTTGAAATTATTGAAAACTCTAATAATGATGAGAACGGCGGAGTTCGTGAAGACAACATTGACGATCAAGCTAATGGATTCATCCAGAGGAAGCGCAGGGGATTTGAGCTCTGCAAATGGAAGACCTTCAAAATGCACTAGGCTTTCAGAAAAGCAAGCATGTGGGTCAGGGTTGACTGACAGGCAAGTTAAGCACCAAATTTTAGTGTTACAATCAGTACTCTTATCTGTATAAACGACTTACCTTTGATGTGTTAACATATCTTGTATTAATGCTGTTCATGCTGCTTATTCGGTGGCATGCTTGTTGAACAAGCATTTCTGTACTGGATATATCTATTACAAAAAAACAATAAAAAAAAGGACTGTTTGATATAGTTTTCTGATTCTAATGAGCATGTAATTTTTCTTGTGTATGTCAAAAAATAGTATATGATAATCATTGCATGATGCTTGTAGTTAGTGTTAGTATGTGAAAAGCTCATAGACCTGCATGCTGTAATATAAACCTTTCGACAAAGAAACAGCTCGACTGGGATATCAGATGCATACAGAATATGAAGTTCATGATATATGATGGGGATAATTACATTAAACACATAAGGTATTTGCTTCTAAGAACTTTTTTCTTTTATGGTATCTCGGGCTCACATAACTATATATAGAACGTCAGTTATGTATGATATAAACAGCAGTCATCTAATAATTACCCAGCTGCAACATTGCCAATATTTGGTTCAAAGCTTGATCATTCTGTGAGGAAGCCTTACAGCGTCCCCTTGAGTGTACCCATGATTTCAGCTTTAAATAAAATGCCAACAAGTTGCCTACCTTCGGAACCTGTTGCACCAGTGCGTGTTAAAGCTTTACAGTGAGCTGATTGTATCAACCTTGATGACTCGGGATGTATAAAACCTCATCAGATCTCAGATATTGGCACTTTCAGAATAAAATTGTGGTTCAAAATGCTGCAACGAGCTCTTTTGGTCCCTGAACCGCCTATGCAAAAATTCATAGGGAATAGTTCATTCCAGCAACATGTGCAAACTGCTATATTAATTTCAGAGGATGTGAAGGGAAATCTATGATGGCTAATGTTTCCAGATTATTGGTTCCTTCCAATCATGTATATCCAATGGTTATTTCAATTTATGTTCTTCGACCCTATAAAGATGGTAAACTAATTTTAATATTCCATTATTTCACACCAAAGTAATGTCAGTTTCTAACAATCCTTTTGCGCTCCCTCTATATTATGCCCATCCATGATATTGATAGAATTGACAGAAGATACGAGAACTAGATGCAAGAGCAGCCGTATCTTTTAAGAATAAAAGGTAAAAAAATATATTGGCTTACAGAACGCATGCAGCTTGCATGAGCATCTTAATCAGTGGGTTGTGACCAAATATAACAGGTGTACAAAAGATGCAATCTCCCATGAAAGTTCCCCATGGCTGCAACCAAAACTCTGTATTTCTTCAATTTTTCTTGCAGTTACATTCATATATTGATGCAATAAAAGAAATATACACTTTCTTTATTTTTGTGTGCATAAATGTCTAACCTGAAAATGAAATCAACATAGACCAAAAGTGATCTAATGAGGTTGCACTTACAAATTAAAATTGAGTATCAACTTCACCCTCATTGAATCTCCTTGAAGAAAAACGATTAAACAAATTTCTAAGGCTATTCTTACTCTCTCTGCTCTGCTTGTGTACCCGACTAGGATCATCTATCCCTGAAAACGGATTATCCAACACTAGCTCAGCCTCTAACTTCTTGGACACAGTCACAAGCTCGTACGAGTCCCATAGGGATTGGCTGAAATCCCAATTTGCACTTGCAGTTTTTTTAGTTGATGACTTGTTCGTTGCTTCTATCTTGAATCTCGATGGCCGGCTCTTGAAATTTCGTCGATGTGCATCGAACTCGTCGGTTGACCTAGAGCTGCCGGAATGGCCGTACCATGCTTGTGCCACAGCCTTGAGGATTTCTAGACGTTGCCGCTGGTCATCATCTTGGACTTGAAGCTCAAGCTTTTTCTTCATGGTCTTTTTCTCCGGGAAAGTAGTGTTGGGGCCATGTTGATATCATAGGCAAATTGGAGCCTCACATTCTTGCTGTTATGCATCGCTGTGCCATTGTGGATAGGTTCTGTTGTATGGTAAAGGACATTTTGTTTGTTATCTCAAATTTTTCATGTGGACGTGAATTAAAACTCATTTAAATTCTCAACAAAATAAAATCTGTGATATCAAAAATGAGATTCCGGGTTTGATGTTACTGTTGCTTGCGGTCAACATGGCGGACATCTCCTTCACAGAATCTCCATCTTTCAAATTCACCGCCAGCCATTTCCAGGCTTATACTTCCATCTTCGTAGTCGACTGCACCGTTCGTCCCATGTTACATACTCTCTCCTCAAATCCACAGCGACCACAACTATATCAACCCGAAAACAAATTTTCCTTCCCCATTTGTCCCCATTGAGCTTCGAAGAGGCGCTGACATTATCGTCGAAGCCCTGGAACGCCAGGTGTCACCACCGTCTTTGCCTATCCTGGTGGCGCGTCAGTGGAGATCCATCAATGTCTCTCACCCTCTCCAACATTCTCCCTCGGCATGAACAAGGCAGAATCTTGGCCGCCGAGGGCTATGCCCACTCTCACGGAAAACCTGGGATCTGTATTGATATCCCTAAAATTATTACAAAACACAATTATCTTGTTCTTTTCAGCAGCATCGGGCTGGCCAAGCCCTGTGTTAATTGATACACCACTAGACATACAACTACAGCTGGCTGTTCCTAAGTGGAACCAGCCGATTATGTTGCCTGATTACAGGTCCATTTTGGAGCACATTGTGAGATTAATATGGAGTCGAAGAAACCGGTGCTGTGTGTCGGCGGTGGCTGCAGTGAGGAGTTAAGGAGGTTTGTTCAACTGACGGGGATACCAGTATCGTGAGATCATTCAAGTTCATGGCTATCCTACACGTGTCAATTGGTTATTGGCTAAATATTGTCGCTACAAACTCCCGAGCCCGAAGCACTAGATAGCACATCTTTTTCCCGCCAATCTTCAAAGAAAAACTCCCAAATTTTAGGTCCCCGGGGTTTCATGCTGTGGCATTCCTCTGTGGCGCGGTTCGCATTCTAATCCCCAAGCCCCCGTCACTCTTCCAAAAATGACTACTCCCATGGAAATTAACGTCCAGAACCCCACAGTTGCAGAAATCTCCGAACAAAACGGCGTCGCTGATTCAGCCCCGTCTCTTCTCACCGAAGACAAATTTCTCGTCTCTGGTGTGTGATGACATATTTACCTGTTTAATTTCAGCCTCGATTTCAAGTTCTTAACTTAAGTATAATGTATTTATTTCTTTATTTTTCTGTTCAGTTGAAGTTTGCTTAAAGCCCTCGAGCGCAGCTCGGATCGACGATGTTCGGTTAGCTGTTGAAAGGCAAGAAATACATTATTAACTTTTGTATATCGCTCCGGCGTTGTGGTTTAGAGTTTGATTTCTTAATTATTTAGCTTCAGTTTTATTTGATATAGAGTGACTAAGAAGTTTAATGGATTCATGCTTTGGGTTTAGAATGATTGAAAAGAGGAGTTTAAGCTACGTTGATGGACCGATCCCCGTACCAACTGATGATCCACTTCTGGTAGAAAATGTACATAGAATCCGCGTTTGTGATACCGGTAAGTTCTCTTTGTTTATTAGATGGGAAACAAAAATACTTTTTTTTTTGGTTAAAAAACTGCTGAAATAAACTGTTTACAGATTATTCCATTATTTGATGAGCCGGAGTGTTTCAAGCAGAAAAATAAAAGTGATTATTCCCTAATGTTTATCGGTTGTCAAGCGGGTTTCAATTTGTTGTATTTCTGATGTATGAATTTGTTAATATTGTAGATGAATGTGTGAAGAACCATGATATTCTTTTGTTCTGGTTGTGCATGTGTTTCAGGTAATTACACCAATAATATATCAAAACATTCCAATCTTTTGTTTTCCTACTGCACACAGATTTCTGGATTATTAAAAAAGAAAGAAGAAAAAAGGAGGTATGTTGTGCCTTGTCTCTTTCTGACATACTTTCTTTCATTAGAACTTGGATGCTGTTTTGTTAGCTTAGCGAGGAAGGACCATGCGAGGAATTAAGTGGGGATGGCCAGCTGTCTAGTTTCAATGAATGGATTCTTCCTGCCAAGGATTTCATGGCATGTGGGAAAGGTAAATCTGTTGCTTATTTTCTTCACAGGTTATTCGTTGATATTATAGCATTGTAATGTGTTCTTGCAGCCTGATTTACGAATCTGGTCTCAAGCAAAGGCTATTGCGGTATGCAGCAAGTGCCTTGTTATTCACTGATAAGGGTGTTAATCCTTTCCTTGTGTCATGGAACCGGTAAGGACATCTAGTTGATCTCATTTACATCTAGAAGTTGATTATGCTGTGTATTCCATGCAATGAACAGAAGTGAAATTGGCTGCTATATTTATAGTAGGTTCCAATGGAGATCATGCGGTAATTGTTTTTAGTAGTTGATAACCACCACTAAGCCAAAAGAAATTTAATTATTTCTTCTAAATTTTAATTATCCTTTTGCTGGGCCTCCAGGAACTGGCACGACATCACTGTAAAGCATTGGCCCAAAAACTGTCTATCAGATTTAGCTCCAGGTTGTACATATGGTTCTTTTTTTTTTTTCCTCCCCTTCTGAATTTGTGTTTTAGTGAACCCCACTTGATGCTTTTGATATTTTTACTTGAGACTGATTATGTTTTCTAGCTTGCTGTTTAATCAGATACCCACAATGCCAGTTGGTTGAAGTTAATGCACACTCTTTATTTAGTAAATGGTTCTCTGAAAGCGGGAAGTTGGTATGTAGTCATTGGCCATAATCTTGAGAAACACTGTACTTCCTTTTATAATTGTTTTTCTACCTTATTAATTTTGGGATTGAATTTTTGTGTTATTAGATAACTACTAACAATCAAGTAAAAATCTAGACTATATCTGTATTTCTATCAATTTTAGTTCTGTTTATTGGCATTTAATTGTTTCTGGTTTCTCTACCTGAAAGTAACAGCATCACCTGATTTCAGTTAAAGGAAAAAATATTTGTCACTTCTTGTTTTAAAAAAGGGAAAAGCCAGGTCAAAGTTGTTTCCAGTATTTCTGTCAAACATGATGGGTAAATATGTTGTTTTTGGGTTTATTTATGGTGTTGAAACCGCTTGCCACAATTACCATTCAGTTGTTAAGAATAATATTTTGGTCCCTTATTGTACAAAACCCCGCTAAGCTTCCGGTGCTATGGTGAGTACAGAATTCAAGGTCGTCTTATTTTCCCTGAGTTAACTTGCAGGTCATATTACTTTCAAAACACACCGAACTTTAATTTTGTTTTACCTTGTACATTTCTTGTTAAATACTGCAAAATTTTGTAGCAACAAAAATGGATCTTGAGTTTAGATTTTGTTGCATGTGGCTCTCGGGTTTCACTGAGGAATATATGAATTGTAGGTTGCAAAGCTTTTCCAAAAAATTCAAGAAATGGTAGAGGAAGAAAACAATCTGGTATTTGTTTTGATTGGTGTGATTTATTATAACAGATTTTCCTTTTAGTGTTCTGTTTTATTTCTTTAATCTTTTTTTTAGCTTATATTTCTATGAATATTGTCATACTCAGATGAAGTTGAAAGCCTTGCTGCTGCTAGAAAGGCTGCTTTGTCTGGTTCGGAACCTTCAGATTCAATTCGGGTATTACACTTTTACCCCCACCCTCTATTATATTTTCTTTCTAGAATATGCTGCTAGTTTTGGAGGCTCATCTTTTAAGGCTAATGCAACTTGAAAAATGCATCTCAGGTTGTGAATGCTCTACTAACTCAGATGGACAAACTAAAATCATGTTCGAATGTGATAATTCTAACTACATCCAATATAACTGCTGCCATTGGTAAGCCTATGATTTAATTCAGATAAAGTGAATTTACCTACTTAAAGCATTGCATGCTAATTTGGCTCCATTTTCCTCCCAGCATTCCCCTTGTTGAACATTTGTCTTAGATGTTGGCTGTTGTTCATTGTCACAATATAAATTTGTTCCCTAGATATTTGTCGTTTTCAGTTGTTCCCATGTTATTAATTTCAAATGCCATCTTTGCATTTCTTCATTTTCTCTTTTGAAAATCTCCACCTTGTTGATTACAGATTAAAAATTTTTTGGGTTTCAGACATTGCATTTGTTGATCGTGCCGATATCAAAGCATATGTTTGTCCTCCAACACTTCAAGCTTGATTTGAAATTTTAAGGTCCTGTTTGCAGGAACTTGTCCGAACAGGAATTGTATCAAATTTCCAGGTGAATACATGTCTCACCTTCCGCATGAAACCATGCCATTGAAGCCTTAATATAGCTGAATGCAAGTGCAACCATGGAATGGCTTGATTGATTACTTACTGATTAACTTTGGAATTTCTTCAGGATTGTGATCACTTAATGCTTCCAAATTTTGTTACTTTCAAAGAGAAACTAACTAATCCTGAGATTCAAGAGCCTCACGCGTCACAACACTTATATAAACAATTACTTGACGCTGCAGAAGCATATGAGGTAAAAAAAAAAAAAAAAGAATTGCCTTTCTAACTAACTTCTGCAATTCATCCTGAGCTCTGAAATGAATAAATGAAATGATTTTTACTTTCAATGATCATTGTGATTTTAATGTTTTCTTCTACAGGGGCTGAGTGGAAGATCATTATGGAAACTTCCATTCTTAGCACATGCAGCTCTAGCTAACCCTCACAGTTGTGATCCCAGCAAGTTCTCGCATACCATGATAGATACAGCTAGAAGGGAGTGTTCTGAGCTACCTGACTGAATTTATGCTCATTCCATGTAAACAACGTTCAATGCTTCAATATTATACTGTCATTTCATGCGATTGTTTGTATCTTCAAAATCGGGCATCCTGTTTGTTTTTGAAACTGGCAATGAGGGTCATAACTCAACATGAGATGATGATGGGGGCGAGAAGCTACTTTTCCCTACAGCAGCTTTAATTACACACTTGAGCTCCGCGTCGTCTTTAACTATTTTCATTGTCAGACAGATGTCACCGATCCATCAAGTAGCTGGAATTATGATTTTGCTTTGAATGGCAACATGCTAACTTATGATGTCCCTGTAGAAAGAATGATACTGTAATATAAGGACAGAAGAAATATATTGACAATACAATAGGCCATTAAGGTTGATACTTTCTTTTTGTTCTATTTTAGTACTAAAAAGAGGCCCCGAGAATTTGAGTTTTCCCAGTTGGATAATCCACTGTGTCTCATATGCACGGAAACAAATGTGAGCTTGATTCTCTCGGTTGCCCAATAGTAGCCATCCTTTGTGATGCACAAAATTAATGATTTTCTGGAGTTGCCCTTCTGCTGCTTTCAAGTATTTTCCTGTGGCGGACTTAAATTTTCTTTGTTGGGTATACAAGACGTTCAGGTTTTTTTATGAAAGAATTCCTAAGAGAGTCTTGTCACGGAACACGATAGTTGGATTGGGGCAACAAATTGCTGCATTTTATATATGATGGCAAGCTCGTGGTTCAATTTTCAGCGTAACATGATTCCATTCTTTCAACGCATCAAAATCCAATACTTATTAGCACAAAGGGAACCAGGAACAAGTAGTCTTACATGCTTCACCATGAAAGACTCGGAGATGAACACTTCTACTCGCAAAGGAATTAGAACCAGAGCATGTCCACATCTATATTTCACATTAAAAGAAATCCAGAATAAGAATGCAGAAAATGACATGGAGGAAATATATATCCTTTGGGCAAAAATATGCTTAAATTTCTGAGGCTGCACCTCCAATAATATAATAAACACAGGATTGTTGTTCTACACCAGGCCAAATCATTACAATATGATCACCTGACAAAGCCTGGAAACTAATCCAAATGAAATTTGGTAATGCTCTTTCCCAAAAGAGTTTTAATTAAGACAAGCAGACAAGATTTAAAATTGCTGTGCCTGGTAAGTAGCAAATACAGAGATGGTTCAATAGTGCAGAACATTTAAACATGAGTTGATTTCTTCACAGAAGGGATGGCAGTGTTGTCACCCTTTGCAGAACCGAAAAGTTCTGAGATTTTAGAATCTTTACGAATACAATGAGGGCACTTGTGGAGCAGATCTTTGGCCTCAGAATGTCTACCTTCATTAAAGAAAGATTCAAAAACATGAAGAGAAGCTGCAGAAGATGGATATCCCTTCACACTCGATGCTTTCAAGAAATATATTGAACAAAAGGTTCGGGGAACAGCGAGTAGTTTTGTTTTATCATTAATCGTAGATGGTCCATTGCTTCTTCAAGTTTCATTTCCCCCAAAAGTTCTCAATAATATTTTTAAATGTGGCTTGCCAAGGTCTTAAACGATCCTTTTCTACCATCTCCATGAGAAATTCATATGCGCCAATTACCCTCTTTTGACTAAGCAAACCATTTACAAAGACACCCAGATGATCAGCATCAGCATCATAGGTTTTTTTTTTTCCCGTCATCTTTTCAAAACACATAGATGCCTTGTCAACCTCATTAGCGGCACAATGCCCCTTAATCAAAAAAGTCCAAGTTTTGATATCATGAATACATTGATCTTTTCCATTTCATCCGGCATATTGCAAGCTTCTGTAAATCTCCTAGCTTTACAAAGTCCAAAGACAACTTGGTTATAAGTGATGTTGTCAGGCCAATATTTTGCGTATTTCATGAATTCTATATATTTCTCTGCTTCATCAAACCTTCCCACACTTATCAGTGACCTATGAATACCATCATAAACAGCCTTAGAAAGGGAATCACGGTATCTCTGCACTACTTTAAACACCAAATCTAAATCCGGGTTATCACGTAATGAAATGGTCTGCAGAAGGGTACAATGTTCAACCGAAGGCTTATATGGACCATCCATCACTAACCGAAAAAGCTTCACTGCGTCTACCAGCATCCTATATTTTTTTTTAAATTGTCTCGTAATCTTTGTGTAGATGTCAATATCTACCGTATGCCCCGCGTTCTTCATTTTTTTCACCAACATTCCAAAATTCCTCCACTGAATCATGCCGAGCAAGAACCCTCAAAATCTAGCATTATAACCTAAACACTTGCCAACCCAATGAAAAAATTTCAAAGCTTTCAAAGGATAAGCTCGAAGTTCCTTTAAAATCCTTATGACATAAACCTTATCATCCCAATCCTACCCCAAAACCAACAACCACGTTCTTCACAACACCATCCGTGGCTTTCTCTTTATCCATTCTGTCATGAATTGGTTCAAAGCCGCTACATCACTAGCCTTATTGGCTTCTTTAAAACAGCTAGAATTGTTAAATGAGTTTCCTCATCAATATAAAAATTTAGTTCTTTTATTTTCTTCATAATGATCCAAAACTGCTTCAATGAATGTTTGTTTACCATTATTCTAAGCATCATGTAATGGTCTAAATCCCTTGTCATCACAGACCCAACCGAAAAAATCCTATTCTTTTTTCGGGAATATATCGAGTTTCTTCAGAACGTAGATAAACACTTTCATGGTTGAGTTTTGGGATGAATTCGTTTCACTTGCTTTCTAACTCATCAGACTGATCATACTTTAATACGAGGTTTACGGCAGATTGCGGACAAGTACAAAACCCTGGTATGTTGGGTCAGACCCGGTTGGTAATTTGGGTTACCAGAATGTGCTTGAGTCTTTTGGTCTGTCCAACCCCATTTGTGAGCCCAGAAGATACCAAGGCTGCTTCCAATTTCATGTTCTTGTGCACCTGCCATGCCGCTGCTACTGAACTACTTTGACGACTGTACAAGACAACACAGCGGGCTTATTAACTGGACCCCACCTTAGACGCCCTCCTTGATTGTCTTCCACACGGAGTTTCGTCCGTCAAAAAGTCAACCGACCCCACCACTTTACCCCTAGTTTTTCTATCTAGCGTGCTTCCGATGCAGCCATGCATTTTCTAGCACATACACGTGTCGCTAATTTTTAGGTCACGGTGGCTCGGTGCCGTGTCTTTGTTTACGTTTGCAACACGGTTCTTTAGAATTTTCAGCATGTAACTATCGGAGATTTGTCCTCCTTGAAATGGAAGTTGGACGGTGGCCGTCGGATTGAAAAAGAAAACAGTTTGGAAACCAGTCTATTCCCTAATGCGAAGCTGATTGAGGATTCTAGGGGGATCGGATTGACATACACTTAGTATCCCATCTCCAGAATTAGTAATTTTTTTGTCAGAGAACTTTTAGGAGAAGTATATGCATGATGTAATATATCAAGTTGCCACGTATATTAAACCATAGTTAAGAGCTGATTAATATAACATAACTAATTATCAACATCCAAATTTACAATCTTATGAAAACAGAGAATTGACCTTTCTCAATGTGGGTAGCATCGTTGTCCCCTGATAATATAGACCCAATGTCCATGGTGGGTGAGACTGAGAATTACTTTACCAAGACATGGGATCTCTAAAGTTAAGGACAGCCCCACAAAGCCATAGCAACATAAGCAAAAGCAGTTCAAATAATTGCAATACTTTTTGACTCAACCACCAAAAACAAAAACGGTGGATCGATGAAGAGCCAAAATTTTCAAACACCGCATAAGAAAAGCATGCTTTCACAGTTTTATATTCATATAAAGATCTTCCCTTTAGCTAGCCGAGGCTTTAAAAGGACTCCCAGCTTTAGGACACCATGCTTTGCCTTCATAAAATACCGCAGTCGCCTTAACCAAACATCTCCGTTGTCTATGTATCTCTTTATTACCTTCTCTTTTTCCTTGTGGAAACGTGCCTGAAAATTAAAAGAGAAACGTGCACGCGGGAATATAAGATTAGAGGGTCTCTCCACACTACAGTATGCGTGCCCCGCAATATCACAGAGAGCTGCCTCTTCATTAAAAGCTAGCGTTCCTATTTCTTTCTAGTTTCTACTACTGTACCGCATATATCTTCGTCTCTGCATGTTTTCTTTTTGCTTCATATATAAGAGAGAGATTGATTGTGTTGTGTGTGTGCGTGTGAGCGTCTCTTACGGTTGCTCTCTTTCTCTCCCTTAATCCCCTATAACTCGGGGAAAATAATTAAGTTGCTGCATCTCCATTTCTTCTTTTTTCGGCACCATGGTTGAGCAGTTCAACTTTGTGGCAGTACCGCCGTCCTGGTTTAGTTTAGTACTCCGGAGAGGCAGTTTGGGCTTCTCCCTCAGTTTCATGATATGGGTGGCTTTTCTAGATTCCATTTGATGAAGGAAGATGTGTTTTCAAGGCAAGACTTATGCATGAAATGGTAATCATGCATGCATCCATGCAAGGGGAATCAAGCCTTCTGGTCCGACAATTAGTTACTTTATTATATGGTTATCGAGAGAATTTTTATTCTTCTCTTTCTTTTTTTGTCCGAAGTTTTAATTAACAGATTTCTTATATGCAACATATAGTGTGTGTTGCGATGTGTTTTTGTTACTGAACTTCTTCTAAGATTTAGGATCTTATCTCAATTTGATTGTATGAGTACTGGTGTAATATGGCAGGAAGAAATCAGAAAGGTAGTGCTGATGTGTATCGATGAGTCTCCTGACAGATGTGTAACTATATATATAAGGAATGCGTGCAACTGCTGCTTGATGCAATATAATTCTCCTTTATTTTTCTGTATTTTCTCCTCCTTAATTTCCGTCTCCTTTTTCCTATAATAATTGTGCACATTATAAATGCCACCTCTTAATGAAACAAATCAAAGAACAATGATAAGTATTCGTTATACGTCATTCTTGTTGTCTGCGTTGGAAATCAAGTAGTATTTGCAGCAAATCAAGTAAACAGATCAAATCCATTTCCTGTCACTTCTCGTAGAGTTTCAGTCCCTACAGAGATAATCAAGCATCTGTTTCACGGCATATGGGTGTATAATTATTTTTCTTCCCAAAAACTCATACTGTCTCAATAAAACTTTCCCAGAAAATACACGTGCATGTTGAGTAAGAAGAATTGAGGGATGGAAAATGCAGTCTTGGCTTTTCTGGCGATGGTGATCGAGGAAGGGACATCGATCATGATTGTCTGCATTTTCACATACTAATACTACTACTCAATATGCCGATCATGGAATTAAAGGCAAATGAAAGAACTTTTGTTATGGTCTACTGCATGTTAGATTAGTTTTAAGAGATAGTATTTGCTTCTTCTTATTGATTTGATCGATGCATACGAAGAAAACAAAACCGCAAATTCAATATAACCCTTGCAGCAGGCACCTGACCGCAACGATGGTCGAGTACTAACACATTTTTTTTTAATTTATTCTAAGTTAAGGTTGACTGAATGTTGTGTTTTGCATTGAGATTCTGGGGCCAGTCCAGCTATAAGATCTCTTGTATATGCTCAATGCTGAGAACATAATGAAGCTTTATTGATTGTAACCATCGCTCTCTTCATTCCTTTATCTGATAGCTAATCATAACTAAATATCAAGTGAGTACTTGCTGCTCTCTGAGACTTTGTGCCTGTTAGGCTTAGATCACGAGATTTGACCAAAAGTCCTGCTCTAGTCACTCACTTTGCCAAAGCTATTTCACTAATTTATTTTGGGTGAATTGGTCCTTTTATTTATAGAAATATCTTTAATCATGCCACATATTTTATTTTCATTATCAGTTCCGTAATTATAATGAAAATCTTAAATTACATATGCGTACTGCATGCAGTGTCATTTATAACAATCGATGTAAGTGTGAGCTTTCCACTATAAAACCAAAGTCGGATTTCTCTTATCTGTCCATAGCAGCATCAGCTTCTGATTGCGACGCCGGACTCTGACGTTCATCGACTTTCATTCCTGGAACCTGATATCATCATGAACATTGACTTCTGGTCTTCCAGTGTCTCACTCCGTTAAGCACTTCTCTGCTGTCCACATTGTCGTCTCAACTGTGGTACTTGTTTTTTTCCTTCTACCATTATTTTTGGGTTCGGGGTTTTTGTTTATGTTTACTCAGTTTTTTGGAAAATGTTTGAAACTGTTTCCACTTGCTTTGTTTTGGTTGTTATTTGGAAGTAGTAACTGTTCAGAACGGCCTCAGCCTACTCTTGTCATACACATCTTTATATATTTAGACATTTGTATTTAGTTATGAGTAGCGAATCATTAATTAGTAATGTCACCTAGACGATGATGAGTTGGTAATATATGAAAATAAGTTGTTTAAAGATACAAGTCTGAAATGTCTTCTCTGATTCCTTGATGCTGCTCCTGGAAATATGAAATATAGGACTATTTCATCACAATTCATCCTCATTCTTTCAAGAAAATGGGAATCAAGAACCAGAAATACCCGCCTATCCATGTCCATCTATTGCAAAATACGACTGTCCGTCCTAAAAAAGGCATCTTTCCTAATAAGCCTTGGACAAGTAGTATATCGGTTGTCAACAGCATAGAACAATGTAAAAACATTGTTGGATGCTTCATGATGTAATTATTTAGGTCTAGTATTAGAATTTGAATTGAATTTGATGGCTGCTTTCATATGTGATTTCAGGTTTGTCCATTGTGTGCAGCAAATCTAGGGAAAGATGCCGTCAAGCATTTCATATGGCAGCAAGCAAGTTCGATAAAGGTATTGTTCCCAGTTTTGGGTCTTCATTTTTTGTACATTTTAGTGTACATCCGACTTTATGAGCATATTTATGTACTTTGAATTACAAGGACAGGAAAAACTTTATGATTTGCAGCGCAGGATAAAACCTCCAGAATTTGGCTTCAGGAATGGTGCTTCAGCAATGCTTGGCAAGAATTGAGCTCATTTCTTGAGTCTTCAACAATTGGCAGAGAAAATGCATAAGAATATAGACCTGATCCACTCCTATCACCATTTCTCTGCCATGCAACACTTTCAGAAACTAAAGCAATTCAGAAAGAAGATTGTTCTAAAAAGGTCTCTGTGGCCTCTGGTTTGAAAAGTTAGCCACCTTCCTTGGAATGTGTATACGGGGTGGTCACTGCTTCTAATTTCAAGCTGCTAACTGAAGAAAATTTCAGTTTTAAGTACAACACATGTTAATTTGTTGCTTGTTACGGGAATTTATTTATAATAAACTCCAATCAGGACGAAGAATTTCATACTCTGTCTCTCCCTCTCTTCCTACAGTTTTCTGGGATCATTCTACTGTGGATACTGCCATAGTTTTTAACTTTCAAACTATTCTAAACTTAAGGTTGATGCTTCTGTTGCCATATTTCAGGAAGCTGCTCGTTCCCTTCGAACTGAGGTGTACTGCTGTTTCTGTTACTTTGCTATCTGCTACTGGTGTGTCCTCTTAGAGCATTTTCCTGAGTTTTGATTCTTTTTGGTTAGTGAGGCAGTTCTCTAGAAATTCTGCTGATTTTAATGTTGTTTATCTCCGCCACAATTTTGATACAAATAAAGGCAGTGGCATCATCTCTTCATTTCCGATGAACAGAATAATGTTTCCTGCTTATCTATCTTAGCGATGTGTAGCATAAGGTTTCCTAGTTTCCGCTTTCCTTTTATGTATATGGGCCAAGGTTGGTTGTGGCATTTTAGTCGCCCTATTAGTCCATTATTTGAGCATATACTTCAATGAATCGGGTGTATCATCTTACCATTTTTGTCATGTTCCTCAAATTAGCTCGCTAGTTTTGCTGATAGCCAAATATAAATAAGAACGAGATTGGATTGTTACCTGATTTCTGTGAACAGAAGGCTTTTTGGTTGTCTCTCACCGGAGCTGTTGGATCAATATACGCTAAAAGTTTTTCCTTCCGGTGCATGATTGTAGAGAGTGAAATAGTATCAATATGAGGTGTTCTAGCAAGGTATTTCTGGAATGGTGGTCCATGAACTTAATGCAATGTGAATGTATTTTATATATCCACTACAGATTTACAAGAAAGTACCTAATTGAATTCCGTGTTGGTAGTATGTTTAGAATTTTAGATTGCAAGATGTACGAGTGTTACTCTCAGATAAATATGCAGAAAGTTATCTTATGTTTCCCAAGGAGTTAGGAGGCTTTATTTGGAGATAAATTGGCCCTTTACAGAGATAACTGTGAACACTGTTGGCGACTTGGTGGAATGGGCTGTGAATCCGATTGCTCAGAGCATTGGGCAAAGAAGCATGAATAAACCACTAAGGAACAGGGCAACTTGATAAATTGGCCCTATACAGATGCATTAGTCGTAGATTAATTGATTCAAGCAGATATCAGGGCAGGGACTTGATGATGTAGAGCAATGCTTTAATTGAAACTGCAAGTTTAGAGATTAGGATTGTACTACTTTGCGACAAGCAAATTGGATATGGTGTTAAAAGGGAGATTACTATGATAGGAACAAGTACATTATGTGTGATTATTAAGACCATTTACAGCATGTAAAATTCTAAGATTGCAAACCAGAGATTTTACACTTAAACAAAACCACGCATGATGTATCAATACTTCGGAAACATACCAAAGAACAGAATAATAACAGCATGCTTAAGAGGGCATATACAAATCAGCTACCTCAAATGGATCATAATTTTCCATTTCTAGACTAAAAATCAGGACACAGGTGCGACACGGGAAAGATAGTCAGGATGAATTACCACATGGACATTATCCAACTGGACTAGATATGAGTTAAATGCAAAATGAGAACAAAACTGCAAATTATATGACATTGGATCAAGAAGTTCCTACAATGGTGAAACTAACTGCATAATTTGAGCATATAAAGCTTAACACCACCCCAAAAGCAAAGATCATTTGCAGCCCATGAAAAAGCTTTTCAGTATTACTCGATGATAGACTGAATCACACCTGCTCCAACAGTCTTCCCTCCTTCTCTGATAGCAAATCTCATTCCTTGCTCACAAGCTACTGGCATAATAAGCTCCACAACCATCTTTACGCGGTCACCAGGCATAACCATCTTGGACTCCTCATCCTTATCATTCATGATAGAAGCCACCCTTCCAGTCACATCAGTAGTCCTCATGTAAAATTGAGGCCTATAACCTGCGAAAAACGGTGAGTGCCTACCACCCTCTTCCTTCTTCAACACATACACAATGGCAAGGAACTTAGTATGTGGAGTAATTGTTCCCGGCTTAGCCAACACCATCCCTCTCTGTATATCAGCCTTTTGTACACCTCTAAGCAGCAACCCCACATTATCCCCAGCCATTGCCTCATCAAGAATCTTTTGAAACATTTCAACGCCAGTTACAGTGGTGTTCCTTGTTTCCTTCAATCCCACAAGATCAACTGTTTCTCCAACCTTAATTGTACCTCTCTCAACACGGCCCGTGGCAACAGTGCCACGACCGGTGATTGAAAACACATCTTCAACAGCTAACAAAAAGGGTAAATCAGTTTGTCTTTGTGGGATAGGAATATAACTATCAACTGCATCCATAAGTTCGTAAATCTTATCAACCCATTCATTCTCTCCTCTCTTTAAAGCAGGATTAGCCATCAAAGCTTCTAAAGCTAAAAGTGCAGAACCAGAAATAATAGGCACATCATCACCAGGAAATTCGTAAGAAGAAAGTAACTCACGAACCTCCAACTCCACAAGCTGTAAAAGCTCCTCATCATCAACCTGGTCCTGTTTATTCAGAAACACGACCATGTTAGGAACACCCACTTGCTTAGCCAGCAAAATATGTTCTTTCGTTTGTGGCATCGGCCCATCAGCACCAGACACCACCAAAATGGCACCGTCCATCTGTGCAGCTCCAGTAATCATGTTTTTAACATAATCAGCGTGGCCAGGGCAGTCCACGTGGGCGTAGTGGCGAGACTCAGTCTCGTACTCGACGGTGGCGGTGTTGATAGTGATACCACGAGCCCTTTCTTCAGGGGCGGCATCAATCTCGTCATATTTCTTGGGTGCGCTGCCGCCCATAGAGGCTAAAGCCATGGTCAAAGCAGCGGTGAGAGTAGTCTTTCCATGGTCGACGTGCCCGATAGTCCCGATGTTGACATGGGGTTTCTTCCGCTCAAACCTGCCACGAGCGGCGCGGACGATAAAGGAACGGTGGCGGGAAGTGGTAGTGGTCGTAGTAGTAACAACGGTGGTGGAGTTGGTAGTGAAAGGGGGAAGGAAAGAAGAGCAGAGGTGGGTTGGTGTTAATTTAGTACGGAAACTGGTGGGTGTGGGTAATGAGTTGGAAGAAGAGGCATATGGGTACGCGAGTTTTGGTGAGGTGGAGGCTACTGTGACCGCCGCTGAGGCTGAAATTGCCATTATTCTTAGAATAAAGAGAGATTTTGTGCTTGTTTCCAGAGAAAGAGGAGAAGAAAAGTAGAACTGAGTTTTGAGGGCTTGCGGGATAGAAGGAGTTGGTTTGTTTATGTATCACTACTGGCAAGACAAAAGAGGACCTCAAAAGAGTCTATCCACTTACTACCTCGGCCTAGGGGATTGAAATTTGAACTAATTACTTTGGGTCTCATGGAAAGTCCATGCAACGCCATTCGTTTGTTGACACGAACTGCCATGGTTGGATTCAGTAACAATATAACATACCATTGAGATGTCACTAACTGCCATGGTTTTCTTCCCATTAGTTGAACCCTATACGCGGAGCTCGCACGAGAATGTTTTGTTTTGCCTACAGATTACATTACAAGAGGTTGAATGGAATAGATGTGACCCTGACAACCTCATATCAAATGTGGCTGCTTTCAACTTCCAAATTGAGGCTCATAATCCAAGGAAATTTTTTGAGTGTCGTAAGAATTATCTTATGGCTTATGGCACTTGGAAAGCACAGTGAGTGCGATAGTCATTAGTGAAATGGGTTTTGGTGTGGTGGCCCGCAAAGTCAGCCTCTGTTTGTGCCGCGTGCTCGATTTAAGTTCTCTAATTTCAGAACAGGAAACTTGTCTTCATATCCACCATAAACCCTTGATTCTGCGGAATACCATTTTAGCAAATACATTATTGTCGGTGATGTTCAATCTCCATGGATATATTACCACGTCCTAGTTTCAAATCAAATGTTGTGGCTGTTGCCTGTTGCAGTCCTCTCCTTTAATCAGGCTTAGAAAAAACAAGTTTTTTTTTTTTTTTTTTTTTTTTTTCTAATTGACATGGGTATCAATAAGAAATTACAGAGAATATATGACTGACTACTCGTGCAAAAGCATACTTTCATACTCTTTGTTTCATGTTAGTTTTATTTGGTACGAGTTGTGAACAACATACAAGTATTCTGCTGAGTTGGAGATATGAATCAAACAGCAATCCCATTTCACCTTTTTAACAACAGAAATAATTCACCAAAAGATTGAAACACATTCTGATTTCAACAATTTTGAAACACCTAGACTTGTGTGTAATTGTAAATCATATGTACAAGTATACAGCCCACAAAATTTTCACAAATATCAAACTAAAAGGAGACAAACAAGGACATATAATTCGCCTGACAGATAATTCTTTGGTATCTACTCTACAAAATAAATTTGGTGGAGCAATGTTGCATTCTCAGCAGAAGCATGTATGTCCCTGGAAAACAAGATTAGTATTCCTCCATTTGTGCATAGGACTATCACGTCTCCTTTTAGAAGAGAAATCGGGTTTCTTCGGCAATCAAGGCTATCTGCGATAATTTTGCTGGATTCTCTCCCCAGTATCAACATCAACCAATATGAAGATGAATATCATACTAGGCATCTTTCTTAAGACTTATCACATTGCACCACATTCTACTACTACGCAACTCATGCTTCCGAACATGAACAATTGTATGAAAAAATCTTTGAGCTTTAGGAATACCTTCTGCCCTTACATAAGATGGATTATAAGATTACCATTTATATTCACTGTTTCACATGAGCTTTGAGAAGATTGGCAACTTAGCAATGTGTCTCATAGTGCATCCTATTTTCAGTAATCTTCAGCTTATGCATACCTAAAACTTTTTGACGGATTTCAGGAGAGAGTTCTTTCAGAAAGGCTGATATAGCTAAATCATGCTTCCGCTTTAACTCATCTACCTCCTTTTGCTGCTCCATCAATAGACACTCAAATTCCTCTACAACTTTCTTGACAACTTTTGATTCAGTATTCATCCGTATCTTATATTCCTCCTCAGATTGACGTGCTTCGGTGCCACCATGTACATCTAGAGCTGCACTATTGCTGTCTCCAAACTGCAAATCAGTGATTCCACTAGGTTCTTTTTCTATAGTACTGTCAATATTGTCAGATACATGTTCAAGAGAAGCAGCGCCATTTTGACTATCACCATATCTACAACTATCAGGAGCTTGGTCATTGTGCACAGTCAAGCTGTCAAGGTTGTCTGAGTACTCGTGAGATGACAGGTTTGAAGTAGGAGTCTTGCCTTGCAAAAATCTACTAGGTCCCTTGGGTGAGTCAGACCAGTACTTATGACCTGATGGGAATCTTTCCATCTGAAGACTAACAGAATTAGGGCTCAACTCATTTGTCAATGAAGAAGCCTCATCCTTAATTTTAGGAGACCAGTTACTGGAACTTGCTACCTCTTCATGCAGACAATCGCCAGAAATTTCCCTAGGTTCCCAGTCAGGAATATGAGACCGAATTTCGGACTCAATCATTGCAGCAATGGTCGAAACATCTTGATCTGTCAGGTCCAACTCTTCCACCATTTCACTAGCAACAGCAATTGCTGTGTCTGCCTGAGTATCAAACGGAAAGTGGATATTGCGAAAATGACCTGCACCATGAAAAAACTTTCGTTGAAAATAATGTTCTAGGCATGGAATCAAATAAACTGCAATAGTCACACACATGTGGAGGAGGGAGAGAGAAAAATTGAGAACCTGTGGAATCTGATATCCTTAATTTCAGAAAGATTGTGTTAATGTCCCTCCTCTGACCTTGCACTGTAAAGTCTCTGTCTGTGTCAGCTGAAGAATCGCAGGCATTTTTATCAAATTTTACCTGATCAGAAGTCTCAGCTGCAACAGCAACAAAAGATGTAAGGGCAAAAAGTAAAATGTCTTTCAAGCTTCATCGCAGCTGTTGAACTTCAAATTTACCTGAAAAATGAGTTTTGACTCGTAGAGAACGGCTTACACTGTCATTTTCCTCCTCCGATTGGAGAAAGGGATCCCCCAAAAGTTCCTTGGCAGGCAACCGGCCTGAGACATTTGCAATGCATTTTTCTATAAATGCTCTAACTTCAGGATCTGTCACTTTTGCCAGTGACGCTGGTTTTCTTCCCTATCAAGGAAAAAGAATGATAATGACAAACAAGAGGCAACTTTTAAGCCGCATACAATCTCAAGCAACTGGTATGTGAAAGAAAGATTGATGAAATAAAGATAGGAATTAATGACAAAGGTAACTCATACTCCACTAGTAACAGTAAATGTTTCATCATTTATTTCAATCTTGAGCGTTATAAACTTCACAAGATTCCAAGGCTTTAAGCAGTTTCAAAATTTTTTTATATAAAAGAATACCATTGATACCAAAATAAATTAAAAAAAAATCAATACCAATCCATTGACGCCTTATATAAGACCTTGAACCTATCTATTTCACTAGTTGGTCCAAACCTGACAAGGGATAGACAAAGGTCCCACTTGATTAAAGGATCCTCACTGTGTTTTTATCCAGTTAAACAGAAAACATTCTTTCAATTTGATGGCTAACCAAAAAGAACTGGTTTTAACTTATAAACTAGAAGATCGTTGTAAATTGGAAATTTTATAGGCTTCTATTTGAGTAATGCTTTGCTGAACAGCATATAAGTTAAAACTATCTCAAATGAAGACAAATATTGCTAGTGAAAATGCAATAACAGATAAACAGGGAACAAATGTGCGGAGTAATAATGAGAAACTAAGAGCAAAAAGTGTAGAGTGGATTCATCGATTACTACTCCAATGAAGCCACAAAGACCATCCCATATTTCAATGTTTGGACTGTCCTAAATTTAAACCAATGCAAAATTTCACACTTGTCTTAACTTCTTTTATTATGAATGTCCAGTTAACAGAGAACATGATATACTGCTGTTTATCTGAGGTACTTGGCATCCATATGAACAAAAAGGAGAATCTTTGCCTATTCTCTGTTCCTAAACAGCCTGATGACCTCTTAAATTGATGAGAAAACTGAATTCAGATTGTCAAAATTTCTGAAGAAACATCCACTGCAGTGGTTCAAACAATGTTTAGGTTGATGTCTAATGCATTTATCCAAAAAGATAGCACTGACAACTGATTTCTTTACAAATTAGCAGAGATAGATTCAGATAATGAATTCTCAGGATCTTAAAGGTAAACTTGCATACAAAAAAATCTCAACAAATTGGACAATGTATACCATTACTTACTCCATGGAATCCTGTTCCCTTTTAGAAGTACTAAGCTCAAGTTGACAAAGAAATAGTCTGTCAATCATCATGAAGTACGCCACGCAAAGCATAAATATCTAAATCACAATTGATGTAATTATTCTAGTATATCTAATACCTCAAATTGTGGATTACACCTGAAATAATTACATTTCACATCATCCTAACTAAATCATCAAATGACTGCTGATCAGAAATACTGAGCACCTAGATAAAGCCTTACGATCTGTCTTTAAATGCTAGCGATTGTGAAATTTCCAAAGTTCTCAAACAAAGGTATTTAAATTACATCTCCAAGAAACAAGTGGCATGTAAGAGCTGAAAAAGTAGCAAATGTACAAAAAAAATAATAATAAATAAAGGAGCCAAAGATCATCAATGACTTACTGATGTCACTTTCTTGTATATTTGAGCAGCATTAGTGCATTCAATATATGGGTACTCAAAGGTCACCAACTCCAGCAAGCACATGCCAAAGGCATAAATGTCCACAAGCTCATTGTATTCCTCCTCATAGAGCTCTGGTGCCATATATTCTGGTGTGCCTACAATTGAAGTATTACAGTTACATAAAATTGAGCCTCCAACAGAGATCTCATTCAAAAAATGCTATAAAATGATAAGTAAAAAATCCTTACCGATGACACTATGAGCTGAATGTGCCTTGAGAAGGATTGCAGCCAATCCCAAATCACCAATTTTCACCTCACCTTGATTCCCATTAACAAAAATATTGTCACATTTCAGATCTCGATGAATAACTGGAGGGTCATGACTGTGAAGATAAGAAAGGCCTTCTAAAATTTGCCTAGACCACTTCTTCAACGCCCTTAGATCAACATGTTTATGTTTCTTCCGATATCTACAATTTATTCAAATATGAATTTCTTAAGAAAAGAAAAATAAAAATGAGACATTCTAAATAAAGGATACACAAACAGAGCTACTCAAGCTTACTGTCGCAATGTTCCAGAAGTGAAAATCTCAGTAATAAAGTTGATATGCTCATTTTTGGCGTCGACCCACGAATTGTAAAATTTGATAATGTTCTTGTGTTTCAACGTTTTAAGCAAATGAACTTCTGAATAAAGACGCTCCAAATCCTCAGAATTACGTAATAGATCTGCCACCTTAACCTGATTCCATGCCACTTCAATTCCTTCCCATTCATCAAATGCTTTGTAACTGAATTGCCACAACTTAATCAAGGATACACAATTACCTAGTTTCATATACCTGTATACTTACTGATTCTACTGGTTTCGTGCGATAGAAACTCAAAACTAAAACAAAGGCAGTTATAAAGGATACACTTTTTTGAAAGCACCCCTTCCTAAAACCTCTTTGTACTGCAAAAATTACATCAAAACAACGAAAATGATAACAACCCGTAAAAGACAGTGCTTATAAAAATGAACCCAAATCCTAATCTAACGAATATATAGGATCATCGTGATATAATACGTAAGCTCCAAACACTAGCAAATCAAGTATTAATTATAATAGCGATGAAAATGAGAAATTTAACAAAAGAGAGAAGAAAACACAGACCCGACCGTAACGACCACTGGGATCAACTTCAACGAACTCAGCATCAGAATCGTCCGGGTCTTGTTCAGACGCCGAATCCTGTGGCATTCCCGTCATACTAACACCCGCCCAAAAAAAATCAAAACTCTTCGCATCACCTCCAGAAAATAAAAGAAGAGAAGGCAGAGATAGAATCCGAAGGAAAAGACAGGTAGAGGTTCAGATAGACAAGAATAACTGCAGAAAGAGACGTGTGAAGCATGCGTGCTTGTGTATAGTTTCGTCAAAGCGAAGCATTTAGTGGCTGAGAAAATCAGCAAAACCGACTCTTCAATTGACTGAATAATCAATCACTCGCTCATCACTTGAAACCTTTTTACAGCTCTGGAATTCCAACAAGTCATGATTTATTTTCATGCGGGAATGTGGGATGATGAACGGGAGAGATCCAATAATCACACCTTTTATTTATTTTTAATTATATTATTTACTGCCATTTTTATGATATTAATATATCATAAAAGTCAATTTTATTACACATTTAATATTCAGAAAACCGAAGAACATGTTTAAGAGAAAATTTGTTTTAAAAAAATAACAATAATAATGATAATAATAATAATAATAGTAAAATGTTGCTTGCCCACAATCAACCATTGAATGGCGTCGAATCGTTCAATTGGCAGTAGTGTTGGGGCGCAGGGGGATGCAAATTCTGATTAGCAATCATGAGCTTCCAGCCAATCAACCAATGACAAGATAAGCATTATTAGTATAAAATAAAGTTGACTTTGAGTGTTATCATGATTAATAATTTTGTCGCATTATTGAATTACAATGGATCTTACTACAGTTGACCAAGCTAGCCCGAGACAGATTTGGAAATAATGTGCAACATGTCATATACTGATGATGATGGTGGAGGAACCGTGCTGTGTTGCCTCTCGGACACTGCACATGCTCAAATGCATACTCCATCACTGCAAAGTGTGTGTGTGTGTGTGTGTGTGTATGTTTTTTTTTTTTTTTTGTTTTATGGGGGTAACATTAATGAAGGCATGCTTCAGGTACAGTAAATAAGCTTTATGCAAGTGCAAATTTGTAGACAGGAAGTTTTTAAGACTTTACTGGCAGCTTGGTGTGTATTCTACTGGATTCTTGAACCCTCAACTTTCCCATCCGACCGGCAAAAAAATATAAAATGGAAACACAAATAGTTTGGTGACAACATTTTTCACTAATGCAATACAACCCCACCATCTTCTTCAAGGAAACTCAAAACTCTCCCACTTGTCATGAATAAAGCATCCAATTATTTGTTCTTAAGTGGATTCATCCTGTCCCTCAGATAGTAAAGCTTGGCCCTCCTCACCCTCTTCTTGTCCAGCACTTTTATCTCCTTTATATTAGGAGAGTACCTGTCATCCACCATAGAACTTATTTGGTCAATTATCAGGACACTAGAACATTTTCTTATTGAAACAATAAGAAAGGTGACAACCCCACTTTTTCACTAAACCAACTCCAAACAAGTACAAACGAACATAAGACAGGAATTATATCGTATTGGGCAATTAATACCTAGAAAACGTAATACCAATTTGAAGACTCCTTTGCAACCAGAGTCAGTTTAACATTCTTTTTAGCGATAAAAAGAAAAGATATATCATTTCTATAAAATAGCTCCTTTTTATGCTAATGCAGTAGGCATAAAACGCAGGTTATAGCTGCATTTTCAGGTAAAACCATCCTTTCTAGTGAGTACTATGCAACCTTTTACATTGATGCAGTTAAGAGTATAGTAGTGATTACATCCACATATCGTCACATAGTTTTTTTGGTGCTTAGTTTTACTAAAAGAGTGATGACCTGAACTTGGCAAATCAATCTAGATATTGCAAGAGCCACAAAAGGATAAGACAACACGTATTTTCCATTCTAAAAGAGGAACTTTTATACCATCCACTGTTAAATATGCACTACGATTTTACTGTTCATTTGCACAACATATTTTCTTGTAGTAAATTCTTGTTTTGTCATTGAAAATACATGATAATGACTGATGCTTCAGAAAAATAGGCTGGAAATAGTTTGTGGAAGAAATTTCAACTGTCGCAGAAGACATAGATAACATGATCCCTTATTGCAATGAGTTTGGTTTCCTAACCTGGTAAGCAGGCAGGCTAATTATCTTTGTTTCATTGTATGCATGGTCATATCATATCGAGAATAGGATGCGCTGGCATTCACATGGGTGGATCATGTACTTATCTTGTACTTATTTGTATACTATTGACCTTCCATTTTGAATCTGTAATATATGAACCCACAGGATGGAATCCGAGTTTCATCAAAGTAAATGGCTGGAAACTTGAT